>PVIJ01004377.1:0-118867 GCA_004024925.1 Scalopus aquaticus | reverse complement strand
TTTTTTTTTTTTTTTAAGATATATTTATTTATACATACAGCTGGGGCACAGGCCAGAGGCGTGGGGCGGCGAGAGGCTTCACCAGAGACAGAGTGGGGAGCAGAACAGGCAGATCAGAAATACACTGCTGAGGGAAGCAGCGGGCGAGGCAGGAGAGGTCTGCCGCACCATGTGGGATTCTCCCCGGCTGGGCATCGAACTCGCATCGCTGCTGCCGACAGCTCCACAGCCCAGCGCTTAACCGCTGCGCCACCAGGGAGGCCCGCAAAGCTTTTTTTTTTAATTGTGGCAAGCACTTTATTTCATTTTACTTTTATTGAAGTAGCATTGATTTATAACATTATATAAGTATCTGGTGTTAATCATTGAAAATCAACATGTATGTGTACCACAATAAGATCTCTGCTAAAACAGATGAGTGGCATTATGAACACAAAAATTAAAGCTAATATTTACAGGTAACATGAGCTAATCAAGTATGACCTAGTAAGGCAAGGAAATGATATAATGAGCGTGGGTTCTACATCTACTGTATAAACCAGTTACATCAGGAAACTACAGTGGGTTCATCAACCTGTTTACATCCAGTTTTGGCTAAAGTGAATTAGTTAAGAAAGTATAATCTGGTGGCTAGAGAAGAGCATAAATTCCAGTCTCGCCTCAAATTTCATTGTCCACTCAAATAAGACTTTATTCATGTTTCTTAACTTCATTTATTTAAAAAAAAAGGAGCAGAAAATGGAAAGATTGGAATAATGAGGAAATGATAGTTTCACAGGACTACGGAGATAAGGTGATAAATATAACCTACCATGAGGCTTCTATGAGTGATTCCTTTGTGTGCACCACCCAATTACTTTTCTGAGCATAATTTTCAGATTTATGATGTCATTAGGTGTGACTAGAGAACTGTAAACTTCTATATATTCTAAGGGATAATAGTAATATTATATATCCAAAAAATTCATACCATGTCAGTCATTCATCACTCCAGTGAAACTCCATTACCAGTCATGGTTTAGGAGTTTGTGACAGCTAAGTACTGGTCTCTGTATGTCTTCTTTCTATATTACGACTTGCTTATCTTTGGTTGTTTAAATTTTTACTAAACCAGTCATTCACATCATCATGAAACTGTGTCCCTTACCTCCTTCCTGTTTTCTCAGAGAGCACTCCCCTTCTGTTTTTACTTGCTTACTTTCTTATCCTAAGAAGCTGTGGTCCAATATTTGAATGCTATTTTCCCTAACACCTTACAATCCTCACCCACCTTGGCTTTTTAAACTCTGAATAATTCCTAATGTTTATTTTTTCCCCACACATTTATACAGGTGCTGAACAATGGTGAAGAAAGTTAAGAAAATATACTGATTAAGTTTATCTTCATGTGTTTACCTTGGCTGCTATTCAGCAATTCTTTCAAAATTTTTTTCTTGATATCATTCTGTAATCTCTTCAACAGTTATTATAAGTCATTTCCACCCTCCCTACACCTTCAGCCATAATTCTACCTGCTACTCAGTAAATATATTATTTGTTAAAAAAAGACCACCTTGCATGAACTCCTTTCTTATCTTCATCCCCCCAACCCCCTCTTCTATTTCAAATTTTCTCTGGATTTTCCTCCATACTTTCCTTTTGTCTTTTCTACGAGGAAAATGTGTCCCACTCCCTCTCCAAGATCAATTCCTCTGTCTTCTGCTCCTACTCTATTTTGATAACCTCTGGTCTCTTAGACCTTTAGTATTTTCCCTATGCTCACTAAGATATTCTGGTCCATCAGAAACCAAAAGGAAGACCAAACATAATTCAAAGCACAAAGACTTTTCTTATGAACTGCTATTCACTGAAGCTTATTACAAGTAGTAACCTTCCTTCCACCACCAACCATCTCATAAATACAATTTGTAGTCATTTCTCCTATTTGTCACCATCTATTTTCCAACCCACTTACAGTCACACTTCTACTCCTCATCCTTGCTGTTAAATGTCAGTCTTTTCTTAGCCCTCAGTCTGCTTGACATCTCTGTAACACTTAATACAGTACACAACACTAACCCCTCTTTATCGAAATCATCTGCCCTCTCAGCTTGCACCATTCCTCAGACTTCTAAATTCTGTTGCTTTGGCCATTTGTCTTTTCTGCTGATCTTCCTTTTTTTTTTTCCTGTTTCCTATATTGTAGATGTCACTTAAGATTCTGTCTTTTGTTCTCTTCAATTCTCTTTTTCAATAATCTCCACTATAATGATTTCATCCATATGCATGATTTCAAATATCTTTTCTATTCAAATGGTTTTTCTTGGTCTATGTCTTTAGTACCAACTTTCCTCTAAGGAACAACTTCCTACGGGTCTCAGAACCAGTTTCAAATGCTAAATTAAGATTTGAATGTCTTCATCTTGATACATGTTAGTATCTAAAACTCAAAATATGCCAAAATTTGCTTATTATTACTATTTTCAGACTTTCTCCATTTACTTATTTACATCCCAAATGCCTTAGCTTCATGAATCCAGGAGTCATTATTAAAATCCTATTTTCCCTCAAACCACACTAGTAAGAATTTCTTTCTAAATCTGTTTCTAAAGTCTCTCTCTTTGTTCTCTTTTATTTTCTTTTTCACTACACTATTCCTACTATTCTGCATTCTAATATTTCACACCTGGACTTACTAAAATACCCTAATTGCCTTACCTCCAGTGTGTCTCCATTCCAATCTGTTCAGAGTTACAAAAGTAAAACTTCAGCTATTTTGCTCAGTACTATGAGATACTTTAATGTGACTTCTCCTTATAAATGAATGCAGTCCAAATTCTTATGTAAGCTTACATTTTCTAACTTTATCCCCAACTAGTTCCTTGCATACACTCTATGCGCTAGACCTACTTGTCATTCTTCAAATCAGATGTTACTTTTGTTGCTTATGCTCTTTTCTTCTTTGGAAAGGTCCTTTCTACATCTTTGTTTTTTCAAACTCTACACTGTCAGTCTTCAAGGTTCACATGAATTTCTCCTTCTCTGGTAAAGCTTTGTCTTTCTCTCTGGGAGGAAGTGATTGCTAGTTTGCTTGGATTCCAAGAATGCTATTTTTATTCCTCTTATTGCATGTGCCCCACATTGACTAAATAACAGTTATTTATAGCTGTGAGTGTTACTCAATTGTTAACTCCATGAATACAGGAGTTTGGGCTGATTCACTTCTATCCCTTCATAACACCAAAAACAAGGACACTTAGCAACAGTTCCAAAACATAAGTAAAATGGATGCCTCATTACAAATGGACCAAATATTTAGAGTTTTTCGCTACAGAGCTTCAAACACTTTAGAGGTATTATCTTACCTCTTAAAAGCATTCCTAGGAGCAGAGAGAAGGACAGTTGCCATTATTTCTGTGAAGGACTAAGTGGCAAAGTTATAAGAGTTGGTAACAGCTGCAAATCCAAGGCGCCTGACTACTAGATAAATGCTCTATTTCCTCAAACATGCTTGTTCTCAAATTAAATTAATTCAGATTAATTTAGAAGTAAATTTCCATCTCCTTTGTTTATCCAACAGTTATTTTTAATCGCCACATTTCCCTAGGTGAATTGTTGCTCAGAAGTCCAAATCGCCTCACGTCTTCCTCTGTCTTCTACTCACTGGCAGTTCTTACACCTCCCTGTCACTTGTGTGAAAATGTCCTCTGCTTGATGTTTTTTTTTCCCCTGACTGTTTTCTTTTTGATGCACCAGCAATCAATGGACTTGTTTGACTTCTTTTTCTTTCTTTTTTTTTTTTGTTTCTTCTTCTTCTTTTCTTCTCGTTCCTTTTCTGTGATCACTCCTCAAGCGAACTGAATTTACCTGTACTAAATTTTACTTGTCATGGGTGGCCTCACATACTGGAGGGCAGAAAATGGCTGCAACTGAAGGGAGGAGAAGGGAGGATAATGACTTTATTTTCTGCAGAAAGAGATGAGATCATTTTTTAAAGATGTCATTTCCTTTTAGATGCAGAAGGTTGTTAGACTCCCCTTTATGTCCTTTTATCACTCAAGGTCATGGAAAGATTATGAAGAAGTTTCTCCCTGGGATGATAGTGAGACCTAAGCTGTCAGGCATCATTTAGGCAGAAAGATCATGAAGTACTGTGCTAACCACTAGTGTAACCAAGATGTCCGTGGGCTGGGTCATGATAAACATTCTACTGTGGCAGCACAATACATCAGTTTTAGATCTAGCAATAAAAAATTGGAATTGGAGAGAGAGCCATTATTTGACATGCCCAGTCTTCAGCACACTGTTCCCATGTGTTTATTTGTAGTGGCCAGATGGATACGTGTGTGCGCGCGCGCGCGTGCGTGTGTGTGCACATGTGTGTGCATGGACGCGTGTGTCTAAGACATAATTTCATAATTCCTGACAGAGAAAATTCTAGATTATGTGACCAGTTGAATCCCCCAAAAAAAAATCAGTTGAGAAGAAAATAACATTGAAGGCATCTTTAAATTTTGTCTACTTTTTACCAAATAGCTACTATAACTATTGTGATTTTTCTTGATTAGATTGCTTTGAGAATAAACCTTGCAATGCTATTCATGTGAACTGGAAGCTTTCAGGATTTCACCTTTTTCTACAAAGAAGGTAACCACACACAACCTACTTGCACTTCTTATTTATAATCTAAATTTGGAGGGCTTACAGGAAGTTTTCACTCCTGGAGTACTAATTCACATCTAATTCTCGCTGTTGTGTATAACAACAACACATGTAAAGTAATTCATCATGTCTTCTAACTGAAATATAATTATGTGTTCCATCTATAATGCTCACCACTTCTGCAAAATCCAGTAAATTGTGTCATGTAAATAATAATTAGTAATAACCTGACATAAAAATATGCTTTACGTAATGATAAACATTAAAATGCATGAGTTATTTCAACAGCAAGATATGAACTTGTAGAAGAAAAATGGGGACAAATAGCTTGCTGTACTTGTCTTTTATTCTCATTTGTATATCAAAATTTAACTTCTTTGAGGATATCCAATTTCTAATGAGGAGACTCTGACAAAATGTAACTTAAACAAGGACGACCAAAGGTGATTAGACATCATAATGCTTTGTTAAGTGTCTTTATGAGCTCAATTCAAACAAGACTTCACTACTGACCACTCAGTGAGAAAAAATTTACCTTTAAATTTCAAAAACATAAGTTTTAAAAAAATACTAGATTCACTGGTAATGGAACAGATCAAACAACAGTAGTTATTTTTATTTAGTGATATGAAATTAACCAAAAGGATTATTGTGAATGTAATGGATAAAGACAGAATTAAAATTGCCATGCTAATAATAATAATAATAATAATAATAATAATAATAACAAAAAGTGGGTGCTTCTGCCACAGTACTATGAACTGATACAGATTGTACAGCACATAATTATTGAAACAGACATGCAAAATGATTATAAATTAATGGTTTGTAAAACAACATCATATGTTACAGATTTCTACTAGGTAGATATATAATCACAGGGAACAAAAGATGTTTAAACACTGTAAAATTATTAAATTAATTCAAAATGGTGTACTTCACACACAGCGTAAATTATGAGATCATTTTTCATATGATTAAGGATGAATTTATATACCTAGACACTTGAATGAGTGGACTTCATTATATATAGCTATTACTATTGCCTGTGTGACAGATTTGGTCAGCATTACTGTAAGTACTTTAGCAGTAAGTCAATCCCAGGAAAGGTTACAAAGTTGGAAATTAGATTTATCACAGGTTATGTGATTGGTTCCAAGAACTAAAAAATAAATTAGAAAGGTTGATGCTCTTATAAATTATATGTATTAAGTGCAAACAGTGTGTTAGTTTAGCAATTTGTGCAAGTCTCCAGCTCCATGAATACCTCAAAGATTTGCCTTTTATGATGTTTCATTTTTTTTGCTTGATAAGTTGAAGAATAGAAGTGTTATTTTCCCAGAACGTTTTAATTCATTTTGCCATAAACTTGTGAATTCTGTAAATCTTTTCTTTTTGAAGTTGTGGCTATTTTGTACTTATTGTTTGAACTCTTCTTTGTAGTAAATGTATCCCTGCTGTGTTAATTTCTATCTTTTAGACAAGTTCAATATATGTAGCATTGCGTATGTAGCAAGGACATAAACTCTAGCTGATAGCATTGTTTGTTTCTCGGGGAACAAAATCTTATTTTCTGATAATATATTCAAAGAGTTGTTAGTGTTTGTGCATAGTATGGCTTCGGCTTACAAATGTTTGTCCAATTCCAGAAACATGCATTAATTGAAATTCAGTCATAAGAAAAGAAGAGTAATATACATCATAACTGTTTGTGTTAATGTTTATACCAAGAGTTCATATTTGTATCTATATGACACCAAAACATCTGGATGCAAAGTAACAAGTATAATTAATCACCTAGATATTTCTAAATATCCAGATGCTTTGTGTTGGTTAGACAAAGATTCTGGATGATTGACTGAATTGTTCACCTTCTCAGTTAACAGGAATAAAGTACTCCATCTGGCACTCTGGGGAGGCAGACCGACATAAAGGACTCAGAAGATGGGGCATGAGATCTCACAGATGAAGAATTAGTTAGTGTATGTCTATAATTGTTTTATTTTGATGCAATTCTGAAACTTGATTGCTGTGCTTTTTGTGTTATCACTAAAACAACAATTTAGCATAAAATTATTATTTTCTTCTTGAAATGCTATTATTTATTTTTTGTTAGAATAATTATGTTTGTTATAAAACTAAGTCATTGTGGAGTCAACAGGTATTAAACATATAAATAAAACATTAATACTTTTAGATACTGTTCTTTCAAGTCCAATGTATTTTAAAAAAATATACATCTAGTGTAAATATCAAACAGAAAAGACAATTTTCAACTTCTAGAGTCAATGGAGAAGTATTTGTATGTAATTCACCCATCCCTTCAGTAAACATTTAGCCAACCTATGTGTGAGATACTGTGCATAGAATTAAGGATGCAGTTAAATCAGATGGGTTTTGTCTTCAAGCAGTTCACATTCCAGTAGAGGCTGTGGAAATGCTGCCGATAATAGTTGAGTGAGGTAATTGACAAAAGAGTTAAATGCAGCGTGTCAAAGCATCACGAATGGAACCACTACCTGCTTGGGGTGGGAGAAGGGCAGTAGCTAGGGGAAATTTGAAAGGAGAAATGTTGTTTGTGCAAAATAGTGGAAGAAAGGAAAAATGAAAACCTAAAAAGTACCCCAAAATCATTTTGAAAGTATCAGAGAGCTACTGAAGCAGATCAAATTGAGGAATCACAATTTATCCTACATATGCCAAACATTTGACTTTGCATTTCCCGTAAGGAACTTGCAGATTCATAAGTGGCATAAATAGAGAGGCTAGTAAGCTAAGCAGCTGTGTAGAAGTGACTGCTAAGAGTTAGAGTTGGCTGCAGAACTTTCTGGCAGTGTCATGGGACTGAGTGGGGGAAAAAATGGAGCTCATCACTACCAAAGCAGCCAATAAACGACTGGCAAAAATCCAAAAGAAAGGGAAAGAGCAGAATAGTAAACCTAATAATTCAAACATATTTTCCTCTTTTTCACCAAATTGTAAGAGGTTCAAACACATCTGGAGATGCCTAGCAAGGTGAAGCAGAGAGGTTAAGCAGAGTGTATCAGTTAAGATTTTATCAGGGGCAGCTCTCCTGCTTGCCTGTCATTACACGGCTGTTTCTTTTCACAAAACTTTTCCCTTCGCAAAATGGAAGCGGCAGCAGCTCTCAGCCACCTGTGTCTATGCAGATGCCTTTCTTTTCTTTTCTTTCTTCCTTATAAACCTGTCCATTTAAAGGGTAAAAAAAATATATTTAATCAGGGAATCAGAACCTCCCGCAGTGATACGGAATAAAGGATTTATTATGTGTTGGATCCTATGCAACTGCAACTGTGGGAGCTGATGTAGAAGACAATGAAAGGCTGATACTTCCATATCTGGTGGTGGACCTAGAGTCTCAAGACTCAGCAGTGCTAGTATTTCAGAAGAAAATCATGACCTGAAGCAGAAGAGAATCAGAGACTATAACACACAGTGACTCACTTAATCCCAAAATGACACATTGGAACCTGTGTTTGTCCACTTTGTCAACACAGGTGACTTAGAGAAAGCATTGGCAATGGAGCAGCATGTGTGCCTATGGAGGACTCAGAGAAGCTGAAAAACATCTGGTAACTGCTGGAGAAGCTACCTATCTGCTTGCTGCTTTATTTTTTTTTCTTTTATTTAATTTTATTTAATTTATATCCTTTATATTATTATTTATGCCCCATAAGTTTCCCACCACCAATTCACCCGTGAACCATCACCATAGTTCCTTGTGATCTTTTCTCCCTATTTTGGTCCCTCTTCATCCCCCTTCCTTGTTGAGTGTCTCTTATTTGTGGTTGTCTGCTAGTTTTTGTTTTTGATCTGTGTGCTGTTTTCTTCTTTTGATTTCTCGTTTGGCTCTGTTATATTCCTCTTATAAGTGATACCAATAGATATTTTTCTTTTTCCTTCTGGCTTATTTTGTCGAGCATGATCCCTTCTAGCTCCATCCATGTTGCTGTGAATTGCATTAGTTTATCATTTTTGACTGCTGAATAGTATTCCATTGTGTACATGTACCGCATCTTCTTGATCCAGTTGTCAATTTGGGGGCATTAAGGTTGTTTCCATATTTTGGCTATTGTAAATAGTGCTGCAATAAACATAGGTGTGCATGTGTCCTTTTGGATTATTGTTTTTGTGCCCTCTGGGTATATTCCTAGGAGTGGTTGCTGCTTTAAGTGAACAAGGTGAGTCAGCAAATCAGTCACAAGGTTCATGAAAGCAATGGTTCCCAAGCCCTAACCTATACCAACCTTGAAAGTACAATGACTACTGCCTTGCTTCTACCTTCCAAATGTCAGAGATTTTTTTCTAAAGGTATTACCAACTTAGAACCAGAGAAGGGAATGTTTGGAAGTACAGTTCCTCCTCGACATAACACAAAGCCACTGGTCTGATCCTTGTCAACTTGGTATCCATAAAGACCTCTTTTAACTATATCTGTCTTCCATAGAAAAATTATAGCAACATGACTGAACTATCTTTTATACCGCTGAAAATATATTAACTAAAAGAAGATACTTATCCATCTTCAGGTAATGTTCATGTCTCTTCTAACTGGTCATACCCCCTGCATAATCAGCACAAGTTGTCAGTGCTGGTATCACAGACTAGGTGTTTTTTTTTTTTTAAGATTTATTTATACAAGCTGGGGTACAGGCCAGAGGCGTGGGGCAGCGAGAGGGTTCACCAGAGGCAGAGTGGGGAGCAGAACAGGCAGATCAGAAATACACTGCTGAGGGGAGCAGTGGGTGAGGCAGGAGAGGTCTGCCGCACCATGTGGGATTCTCCCTGGCTGGGCGTCGAACTCGCATCGCGCGCTGCCGACAGCTCCGCAGCGCTGTGCTCAACCGCTGCACCACCAGGGACGCCCCAGACTAGGTGGTTTAAACAACAGAAATTTATGTTCCCACAGTTCTGGAAGCTAGAGATCCAAAATCAAGGTGACCATGGGTTTCACTTTTTTTTTTTGAGGCCCCTCTCCTTGTCTTACAAAATTCCATCTTCTCACTGTGTGTCCTCATATGACTTTTATCTGTGCATGCACAAACTTAGTGTCCCTTTTTGTGCCAGAATTTTCTCTTGTTATGTCAGTCAGATAACATTAGAGACGCTAACAGTCTCATTTAATTTACCTACTTCTTTAAAGTCCTTATCTCCAAATATATTCACATTCAGAATACTGAATGATTAGGACTTAATTTTTTTTTGTGGGACAGGATCTCATTCAACACATAATACCATGCATACCTTAGATGTTCTTTAACTTAGTGAGATTTAAGCTTAACTACTATAATCATATCTTCTGCTAAATGAAAGAGGACTAATACTATGTAAAAATAAATGAGTTAGCATATACACAATATAGTTAAATGAAAATGAGGAAAAATACTCTTAAAATTATAAAGTAGACCTCTGTGCTGCAACAGGTCATGTGTTCATAGCAACTATAACTTTTGATATCCATTACCTATTGCACTGTCCCTTTGTCCTTAACAGACACCTTGACTGATTTGGTCATACCTGATAATCTAAGCCTTTATTTTGAGGGTTCTAAGTTGCTAGACCTTTAGCAGTCATGCCTTTAGCAGTCATGTGTTGTTTTCGTTTTTGGTTAACTTTTAAAATAGGTGTTATCAGAGGATATCCTGCTTGTCAAACATAACTCTCCTTACTCTTCTCTTTTTTTAAGATTTATTTATTTTTGCATACAAGCTGGGGTGCAGGCCAGAGGTGTGGGGCAGTGAGAGGGTTCACTCGGAGACAGAGTGGGGAGAAGAACAGGCAGATCGACCGAAATACATTGCTGAGGGGAGCAGCAGGCGAGGCAGGAGAGGTCTTCTGCACCATGTGGGAATCTCCCTGGCCAGATATTGAACTCCTGCTGCAGTGGCTGTGGATAGCTTCATAGGGAGGCCCAACTCTCATTACTCTTCTCTTCCCATGAAAGAGTGACCCAAAATTTGCCATCCATAATCAGAATCCTTCAACTAAGGAGTATAGTAAACCTTTTCTACTATAGATTCACTTGCATCAGAAAATCAAAAGGGAGAAGTGGTAGTGTCAATTTCCAGTTTAATGGAAACATTGCTGTGTCCACTGGTGGAAGCATTTCTCCATTGGAACTAAGACCACTAGACAGGCAGAGTCCAAAATGATAGGAAAAAGTGAGCAAAACCTTTGACGGTAAATTATCAGGGTAAATTTATTTCTTGGATCCATGAATTTTGTCTATGAGGAAATGAGAGCTAATGTAGAGCATAATTTGTACCCTGAAAAATGTTACCTTCATCACACAGGGTATTACTGCCCAAATAGGATCATAACTGAATCTTTAAAGGGCTATCCTACTGTTTTATCAGTGAACTTCTTCAGGGTAATTGTAGACACACTAAGACCAAGGATACCATGAGCATGAGCCACTGCTACTTTTGGTTTACCATAAAACAAGTACCTTGAGGGCCTCCCTGGTGGTACAACAGGTTAACCACAGCACTGCGGAGCTGTCTGCAGCTGCCGCACGAGTTCGATGCCAGGCTGGGGAGATTCCCACATGGCGCAGCAGACCTTTCCTGCCTCGCCCGCTGCTCCCCTCAGCAGTGTATTTCAGTCAATCTGGCTATTCTGCTCCCCACTCTGTCTCTGGTGAACCCTCTCACCGCCCCACACCTCTGGCCTGCACCTCAACTTTTATGCATAAAGAAATAAATCTTAAAAAAAAAAAGTACCTTGATCAGAAGAAATGCTCCCATTACACCTGTATTCACTTTCTTAAAGTTTTTCTATTCTCTTACTGTTCCCCACCCTCACCCCATTCTCCACCCCTATTAAACTACAACCTCTTTATATGGGAAGAGCTATGTGTTTTTCATTTTGGTATATTTAACACATATAACTTAGGTATTTCACATCCTCAAAAGACAGAAAATTTGACAATGTGAAATATAACAGAAGAGTGAAGAAACATGAAGAAAAATATTAAAAAGGACTTTTTAAAGATTTATTTTATTTATTTATGTATAGAAGAACTAGGGTGTAGGCCAGATGTGGGGGGGGTGAGAGGATCCACCAGAGACAGATTGGGGAGCAGAACAGGCATATATACCGAAATACACTGCTGAGGGGAGCAGTGAGTGAAACAGGAGAGGTCTGCTGTGCCATGTGGGTCAGCTCCCTGGCTGGGGATTGAATTCATGCAACTCATGCCGCAGAGGCTGGTGATAGCTTCATAGCGCTGAGGCTTTGACCCCTGTGCCACCAGGGAGGCCCTAAAAAGGACTTTTATTAGAGAAAATGACCAGTACCAGTTGAATATAGAAATAAAAAGGTGAAGTAGAGGAGAAAGGTTTCAACATACAAACTCCTATTAGCTGTATGAACTTGTCCCTGTGCTATGGTCTGAATATTTGTGCCACTCCTCCTCTCCAAAATAAATTCATATTTTGAAGTCCTAACTCCCAAGTGATGGTATTCTGGAGTCAACACTTTTGGGAATTTATTAGGTTAGATTACGTCATGAAGGTAGATTTCATAATGACGTTAGTGACCTTATAAGAAAAAAGAGAGATCTCTGAGGACATGAGTGGGCAAGTACATCTATACACATACACACAGTGGGAAGTCCAGGTAAGGGCATAGTGTGAAAGATGCCTTCTGCAACTGAGGAAGAAAGTCTTCTCTAGGAGCCATATTAGACTGGCACCTTAATCGTGGACTTCTCATTTATTTGTGAGAAATAAATTTCTGTTTAAACCACCTAGTTCATAGTGTTTTGCTATAGCAGCCCCAGAAGACTGTTAAAGCCTCTATTTCCTTCCTTCTGAAATGGATTAAAAAAAATCTAATAGAATTGGTGGAAATAATGGAGATAATGTATATAGAGTGCCCAGTCAGTATTCGGTAATAGTAATTATTTTTTTCTAAGCAGCTCTTTGCAGTTTGTATTTATGCTGACCTGACATATTCTTCCTCCGATTGACTTAGGGCTTATGTTTATTCCTTCTGTGACCATTTGCTTATTTACTTTCCACTTTGACTACTGACTATTTGCATGGGCTTGTATTATTTTGGCCAGAGCTATTTATAAGCTCTTGATTTTTATTGCCTATCTAATCTCTGACTCACCACTGACCAGATGCTGCTACTCCTATATTCTACTTGGTCCTTTTGGCCAGCAGTGACTTTATATATATATATATAATATATATACATATATATTATATATATATATATTAAACGCTTATGGCAAATCAGGGAGTAATTTTAAGGAATTCATATTCCGTATTTTTTAATAGGAACCTTGATACTGTTCATAACAAAATCGTGATATTTTGTTATTTCAATCTTCACCTACCTTAAACTTTTGTTATTATAATCTTGTTTCATTTTAGATATCTACACATAATTAATGGAAGTACTTACTGCTCTAGATCTCCAGTTGTTTTATTGCTTGCCTTCTGAAACATAACAGGTCTCATGCACCAGTGCTTTTAATCTTTCTGGATCACTGACCCTTTGAGAATCCCATGAAAGTTATAGCGGCCCCTACAGCCACTACTCCTCAGTGTCTAAGTGAATTTCCACATTAAATTTTATACACGATTTCAGGACTTTCATGGACTTCAACTCCAACTATAAGCTTCAGTATTATGCCTTCATCCCACACTAAATGACTTTAACAATATTTAAAACAAAAGATTAAATTTGTTTTTTAATTCATTTGTAAATAGTCCATAAATATGAAATAGTTAAAAGGAAATAACAGTTTTGGAAGGGTATGGAGAAACAGTAAGACACTAGCACTAAAACATAAACTAAATGTTTAAATATACTTGACTTTTGATAGTGAGGTAAAAAACATGATCCTTCCCACATTTTATTGAACAGAGATATGCAACAATGAGAGATATGTTAGCCAGCACATTTATCACTAATGAGCTTTGTAACACTGTTCATTTACTCAAGTGACACTTTCTGTTGGGTATCTTACTCTTTACTCATGCTTACTGTAAGACACTATTAGGGCGAGCCTTAACCTTGACATTTTTTGTGGCTTATGGATTGATATGTGAGCTATTATTTGACATTTTTTCATAACTTGAAAGAACTGTCTCATACGTACTACAATATATAGTGATCCCATTATAACCGTGTTCCCTAATGCAGGTTCTCCAAAGACTTACATTGCAATCGTTCTGCCAACATATTCCTTGTTACATCAAATTGGCATAATAATGGATCTCTTTTGTACTTGCATCCTTATGCATTTTCTCATTCTAATCTCTTTATATAATGGCATCATAACTGGGTCCCTGCAGACTTTCATTGAATTTATGATGAGACAGTTAAAACATCATGGTAACTGTAGATTAAATTGTACAGGAAATCAGCATTGTAAAAGAAACTTTAATAAAGTCTTGATAAGTAATTACTGGTTATGTTTAGTGATTACCTTGTTTAAACTATACATGCTCCCTTTTTCTCCCTTTCTCTCTCTAAAATGTTCCTCAGAGACAATATTCCACATTAAAAATATATACCTGGAAGCCAGGAAAATAACCCCTTTTTTAAAGTAAGTCAGTATTTAGTTGAAGCTTAGTAAAACATTCAGAAGCATAGATTGTTTTTTAATAACAAAAAAAAGTAAGCTGATATTTTTCATTTCATATTGATTTTAAAATAGTTGGCCCTCAATTGAGCTTTAAGAAAACTGCAAGTATCACACATCTATCTAACACCATTTAGTCAAAAAAAAAAGCAGTTTTCATCTCTCTAGATGTAGAAACTGAAGAGAAGAACCTGTGGCATAATGACTGTTCAAACCATCTAGCAAGCAAGAAGAAAAAAAAATTGTTTAGATAGAAATGAACAGCATCCTTTACCTATGTAAAGAGTTGACACCGTGAGTATTATTGAAAACCTCTGTTACTAAGCAATGCGGACACCAAAAATATGGCATATTCCCTGCTTTGTAATAATGTACACTAATTGTGTGTGTGTGTGTGTGTGTGTGTGTGTGTGTGTGTGTAGGAGGGGAGTCATATATCTTAAAAGCTGATTATCAACACAAAACTGCCTCATTAAAGACCCAATGAACATGTGGTTTAGACAATCAGTGTTGTACCAGGAGTTCACAAGGATCGAGTGTGTTGGGTTACTGTGGCTGCTTTACCATATAACCACAAACTTGATGGTTTAAAGTAGCACAGATTTGTTATCTTACAGTTCTGTAGGCTAGAAGTTTGATACATAACTAACTGGGCTCAAATATAATGGTAGATGGACTGCATTCCTTTTTGGTGACTTCAGTGAAGAAAGTCATGTCCTTGGCTTTTCCAGTATTTAGAGGTCACATGGATTCCTTGGCTCATGATTCCTTCCTCTACCTTCAAAGACAGAAACAGTGTAGCTCTGTTTCTTTCATGTTACATTTTCTTCTGACTGCCCCCTCTTACACTCTTAAGGTTCCTTGCAGTTACAAAGGACCCACATTGATCACCCAAGCTAATCTCTCAATTTTAAGGTCAGCCTATTAACAAACTTAATTCCATCTTTGACCATATTTCCTCTTTTCCAGTTAAGCTAACACATGCATGGCTTCCGTGAATTATGATGGAGAGCAGGGATTTATTGTGCTTACTACATCAACTAAATTTTAAGATATTAGTGGAGACTGGAGAAGACTTCTTGGAAGAGGTAATGGAGCTTTGAAGAGACATTAAAATATGGACAAGATTTATGGTCTTGTCCATATTTTAATGGAAAGCTGTGTGGCAATTCCTCAAACTGCTAAACATGGAGCTTCCATACGACCCAGCAATCCCACTTTTGGGAATTTACCCAAAGGATACAAAAACACTAATCCGAAAGGATACATGCACCCGTATGTTTACTGCGGCACTGTTCACAATAGCAAAGGTATGGAAGCAACCCAGATGTCCAAAAATAGATGATTGGATCAAGAAGATGTGGTATATATACACAATGGAATACTATTCAGCATGGAAATAAGATAAACACATGCAATTTGCAGTGACATGGATGGAATTAGAGGGGATCATACTCAGTGAAATAAGCCAGAAAGAAAGAGAAAAATATCGAATGGTTTCACTTATAACAGGACTATAAGGAAACCAAATAGGAGAGAGACAATCAGTGGGGGTGGGGTGGGGGGTGGGGGGGGAAGGAGGAGGCGGAGGGAGGGAAGGAAAAGGGCACAGGATGGAATAGAGAAGAGTGCAGGGGACCATGGAGATGGATCGCAGGTGAGTTGGTGGTGGGCTACCCAAGGGGAATACAAAATGTAAAAGACATAAATAACAATAAAATATATATTAAAACTAAACTAAACTAAACTAAAATAAAATAAAATATGGACAAGATTTAGATTGGGTTGTGAAAGTGAAACTGTAAATTGTAAGTGAAATTGTAAATCTGTAGCATCCTTCTAAGCTGATAATGTTAGAGTGGAAGAGGGTAAACATTTGAAATACAGACTTTAGAGTTAGGCAGATTTAATGTCAAGTCTTAATTCTGCCAATAACAATTGTGTGACCTGGGGCAAGTTACATAAACCATTTCAATTTCAGTTTCTCATCCTTAATGATAAAAGTAACACCTCATAACTTCATCCTGAAGGTTAAAAGAGACAACACAATGGGACTTCGGTTTCCCATCTAACATGTGAGGAACTTGGAAGTTGTCAAGCTACCATAAGTAAAAAACTAAACAAAATGAAAAATTAGCAATTCTTCAGAGATCTGTCAGAGAAGTGGGGTCCCAGTGCAAGCCACTGTCTCCAAAACTAGAGTGACAGAAAGGAGAATACAGAGAATCACAGTGAACTGAAATAGAAACCCCTAAGCAGAAATTTTTGAAAGAGTCAGGACTGGGGTAGGAAAGTCTGAACTGTAATTAATGAATGATGAGAAGTTCAATGTGGACAAGTCTGAGAGATAAAAACTCCAGGGGACTCATTAATAGGGAGTTTGAGATACTTTACTGAATTCTATCTTTAAGAGTTCAACCAGGCTTGCACAGGGAATATCAGAGAAAAAACCCTTCATACTTCTGATAGGGAACCATTTTGAAATATGCCATAGTATTTGGTTCTTCTTAAAAAACATGCCCTCAAGAGAAGCTATTTTACCAGGGCCTAAAATATTGGAGACTTTGTAGAGCCTAATCAAACTAAGGAGCAGAAATGCCAAAATTGATTCTGCTCTAACTTTCCACATGAGGGAAGGGAAATATCCTATTCCAGCCCACTCTAGTCACCCTCATCCACCTAGAAGAGACAGAGACTGAGAAAAAACTTGTGATTTTTGATCTAGAGAAACAGGTTCAGTAAAAGACTAAGACCTAATTATGAGATTATAGGCTGCTATTTTTACCCCCACATTTAGCATCACATCATTAAAGGCCTATTTTCCTTTTACCAAATATATCATATCCAACTTTTCAACCAGAAATCAAAGGGCATATAAAAAGTAAAAAACAGTGTTAAGAGACAGAGGAACCATACAAATCAGAATTAGGTATAGCAAGGATGTGGGAATTATCAGATGTGGAAATTCAAATAACTATGATTATTATGTAAGGCTTTAACAGATAAATTAGCCACCAAAAAAAGAACATATGGTCATTATAAGAAGACAGAGACATTTTAAGAAAAAACAGAAAAGAAATCTTAAAGATAAAAAACACTGTAACAGAAAGCAAAAATGCTTTTGATGGACCTATTAATGAACTGTACATAGTGGAAGAAAGAATATCTGATCCTGACGATATTTCAATAGAAACTTCCAAAACTTAAAAGCAAGAAGAACAAAAACTGAAGAGAAGAAAAAAACAAAAAAGAATACAAGTATTATGGGACAACGACAACAACAAAAATGTAACATATGTGTAATGAGAATAACAGAAGAAGAAGAAAAAAAGAACAGAAACAATAAATATTTGAAACAACAATAATATCTATTTTTCCAAATTGATGTCAGACACTTAACCACAGATCCAGAGAGCTCAGAGAACACAAAGGAGTATAAAACCAAAAGCAAAAAAAAAAAAAAAGTCTCCATTTACCAAGTCTTTGGCCTCCAGCTTCCCTTCCTCTTTTACCTGGCACCAGGTTAAATAAAGAAAAGGAACACAGCTAAAACTACAATTCCTAAACCAAAAAAGCAAATAAAGCAACACAAATGTCTAGCAAGCAGAGAACACCCCAAAACAAGAAGGAACAGCTGAAATAGGTAGGTTTTGATGAAATTCTTTCCTAACCACAAATAGGAAAAAGTAAAAGTTGTTCACGGGTACTATCACCATTTCATCTCCAATGAGATGGGACTATTGCACAGAGATTTTGCACTGAAGTTGCCGGTCTACCGTGGGGTTGGAGCAAGAAGAGGTGAGGAGAGTTGTGGCCATGGCAGCTGTTATTCCAGTCAATCACAAAGGCTGAAAATCAAACACAGAAAGTGTAGTGCATGGGCCAGCACATGGGCATAAAACATGTTGAAGGGAATTTGAATAACACCAGCAAAACTGACAAATTCCCCTCCTCTTTCCCTGTTGGGAAGAGAGAGATAACTACAGTGCCATAGAGAAGAGCATCAAAAAGGATGTGCCCTAGACCTAAGGGTCCATGAAGCAGTAAACAGAGCTGGCTCTGGAGAAAGAGAAGAAGCAATATAAATCTCTCTGCATGGAATAATGTTCCTTCATCATCAAGACTGAGAACAAGTCTTTGGTCTCCATCTTCCCCTCCCTCTCTTACCTGGCAACAAGTTAAACAAAGAAGAGAAACAAACAAAACTAAAACCACAACACCTCAACTGAAAAAAAAAATAACACAAATAAGGTAATACACATGCTAAAAAGTTAGGGACATCTGAATGCAAGATGGAAAAGGTGAAAGAGAATAGAAACCCAGAGACCTACAAAAAGGACTCAGAAATTGAGGACATAACAGAGGAAGATTTTAGAATGATTATCTTAAAAAAAAAAAAAAACCTCAATTTTATCATAGTAGTTCAAGTATACAAAGGTAGATCAAGATCTTAGAAAAGAGATCCAGGAACACAAAGAGTCCATCACTAAAAAGATTGCAGATATTAAAACAAGAACACAAACAGCAAGAAATGCTGAATGAAATGAAGACGAATATTGAAAACATATTAGGCAGACTTAAGCTGGCAGAAGAAAGAATTCCAGAAATTGAAGGTACAAATGTACAAATGACACAGGAGGAAGTGAGATAAACAAGACTCAGAAAAAATGAAGAAACTCTATAATATCAGATTCCTTGAAAAGAGGAATCTTAAGCAAAATGGGTATTCCAGAAGACAAAGAGAAAGTAGAGCGGTGAGTCTACTCAAAGAAATAGTACTTAATAACATCCCAAACCTAGGGAAATAATTAAACATGTATGTCCAGGAAGGTGAAAGAACACCCAAATTTTGAAATGCCAAAAAAAAAAAAAGAAAAAAAAAGAAAAACCAAAACCAAGACACATCATTTTTAAATTACCAAAAGTCAAAGATAAAGAAAGCATATTAAAGACTTAGAGAAAAAAAGAATGTAAAGTACAATAGCACCTTGATCATGCTCTCCTCAGACGTTTCAGTAGTTACTGTCAAAGACTACAAGAAAAAGAAATTTCATATTTACAATCCGAAAAGACAAAAACTGTCAGGCAAGAATATTGTCTTGCAAAATTATCATCCAAATATAATGGATAAATAGAAACACCCCCCCCGAAAAGCTAATAAAGATTACCATCACAAAGTTTACCTACAAAAGATATTGAAAGGAGTTCTTTTGCACAAAAAGTAAAAAGCAAAAGAACACAAAACCTTGAACAAAGTGATACATATTAATACATAGTCAAAGTATAAACAAAATTAAGACATTAAACGAGAGGGAGGAAAGGAGAGAATTTGGATAGTCAAATGGTAATGAATTGATACCAGCACAAAAAGGATTATTTAAGATATAGAATGCTTACTGCAATTTTCACAGTAACCACTGAGCAATAATCGAGAATAGAGACTCTGGGAAGAAGAGATGAAAAAACTGAAAGAACCACCAGAGAAAACCATCTAAATAAAAAAGAAGATATAAATACATTGAGAAAGGAACAATAAAACCAGGAAAAATGAAAAATAAAACAACCAAGAAACAAACAATAGAATGACAGTAAATAAGACTTGTATATTAGCAATCAACCTAAATGTGAACAGTTTGATCTCACCAATGAAAAGACACAGGAAGACAAACTGAATTTCTAAAACTGTGATACCTATATATTGTGCATGTAAGACTGACTTCAGATCTAAAACCAAATATAAACCTGAAGTGAAAGTCTTGAGCAAGGTATTTCAAGCTAATAACACAGAAGAAAAGCAGAAAATGTTATTCTCATATGTGATAAATTACACTTTCAGCCAAAAAAGGTAACCAAAGACAAAGCTGGTAACTATAAAATACTCGAGGGAATAATTCAACAGGAAGATATAGCTGTCATCAACAATTATGTAACCAACAAAAGTACACCCAAATATATAAAACAACTATTAACAGACCTAAAATAATACATCAAGTGAACCACAGGACTACTAGGAGATCTCAACACAGCACTGTCTATCAATAGATAGATTATTCCCACAGAAACTACACAAAAACAATGGCCTTAAATGAAATACTCAAGTGGACTTAATAGACATTTATAAAGCCTTCCATCGAAAAAGAAATTTATCCACATTCTCCCCAAGTGCACATGAAACAAGGATAGATTATATGCTGGGACACAAAACAAGTCTCAAAAATATGTGAAAATAGAAATTATTTCAAGCATCTTCTCTAATAACAATGGTATAAAGCTAAAAATCAACCATAAAAAGAAACCCAGAAAAAAACTCAAACGTGTTGACTAAAAAAATGATTTCGAATAACTCAAGGGTAAATGAAGACATCAAAAAAGAAAAAAAAAAAGCAAGAGATTAATGAAAATGAAAAGACAAGCTACCAGATCCTATGGGATGTCCTAAAAGCGGGATTGAGATGGAAATAAATAGCAATAGAAATAAAAATTAGAGTTGAAATGAACAACAAAGAAGCCAAATAAGAAGTTCAGAAGATCAATGATTCCAAAAGCTGGTTCTTTGAAAGGCTAAATAAAATTGATAAACTATTAGCCAGGCTCTCTAAGAAAAAGAGAGCAAAAACCCAAATAAAAGGAATTAGAAATAAAAAGGCAAAATTACAACAGATACCACTGAAATACCAAGGATCTTAACAAACTATTATCATGTCTTCATACAAATAAATTGCACATCCTATAAGAAATGGTCAATTTTTTAGAGTTATACAAACTTCCAAGACTGAATCAGGATAAATTAGATCGTTGGAACTGAAAAATCACAAGCAAAGAAGTTGAAAGAGTAACCAAAAATCTCCCTAAGAACAAAAACCTATGACCAGATTGATTTTCTTATTAATTCTACAAAACCTTCAAGATGATATACTACCTGTCCTTCTCAAATTATTAAAAAAGAATTTGAGGGGGAAAAGCTATCTAACTTATTTTATAAGGCCAACATTACCTTGATCCCAAAACCAAACAAAGATAATATACACACACATACAAACACAAATCTATATACCACTATCTCTGATGAATATAGATGCAAAAATCCTCAATAAATATCAGGCAAATAGATTCCAGCAATATAGAGAAAATTATCCATCGTGACCAAAAGGAATTTATTCCAGGGATGCAAGTTTTAGTACAACATAAACACATCAATGTAATTCACCACATCAACAAAAAGAAAGACAAAAATTAGATGATAGTTTCAATAGATGCTGAAAAAAAGAGACATTTTCAGCATTCATTTACATTGAAAACTCTCAATAAATTGGGAATAAATGCAACATATCTCAGCATCATAAGTGTGATGTATGAGAAACCCACAAGCAGCAACATACACAATGGTGAAAATCTGAAAGCATTCCACTAGGATCAGGAACAAGATAAAAATATCAATTTTTACCACTAATGTTAAGCATAGTATTGGAGGTCCTTCTCAGAGCAACTAGGCAAGATAAAGACATAAAAGGAAATGGAATTGAGAATAAGACATACAAATATCACTATTTGCAGATGGCATGATAAAATGCATAGAAAATCCAAAGACTCTACCAAAAACTTCTAGAAATGGTTGTAGCAAAGCGGCAAGATACAAGAACAATAATACAAATCTGTTTTACTTCCATATGCAAGCAATGAATAAGAGGAAAGAGAAATTAAGAAAATAACCTAATTTACAATCTCACCGGAAAAGAGAAATGAAATAATTGGGAGAAAACTTAACAAAGGAATGAAGGAAATATAAACTGAAAACTATAAGACACTGTCAAATGAAACATAGAACACACAGGATATGGAAAAATATCTTGTGTCCATTGACTGAAATGATAAACATTGTTAAAATAGCAATATTAGTTAAAGTACTTTACATATTCATCTCAACATCAATGGCATTTTTCAAGGAAGTAGAATAATCAAACAATTTGTATGGAACTATAAAAGATTCCAAATTGCCAGATAATCCTGAAGGAAACAGAGAAAAGTGGATATATACCTGACTTCAAACTATATTACACTGTGGTAGTAATGAAAACCTTATGGTGTTAGAACAAAAGCAGAAACACAGACAAGTGGAATAAAATACAAATCACAGAAATAGTACCACATATATGCAAATAGTTATCTTTGACAAAGAAGCCATGAACATACAATACAGTAAGGAATGTCTCTTTTTCAACAAATGGTAATGGGAAACCTGGACAACCATATGCCAAAAAGAAAAGAAGGAAAAAGTAGATCATTACTTAAATCCAAACACTAAAACTACTTCTGAATGGATTTTTAAAAATATATATATATATATATACATACATATATATATATATGTATATGTATACACACATATATCTCATTTGTATCTATTGTCTATATAAAATGAAAGAATATAATGTATAAGAGAAAACAGATGATATACTCCTGGACATCCACCACAGGGATCTATTTGGGGATTCATCTCCAAAGCCAACAGACACAAAAACAAAAACAAATGAGTGACTACATCAAGCTGAAAAACTTGTGTGTGATGAAAGAAACTATCACAAAACAAAAATGCAACCTACAAAGTAGAAGAAGATATTTACACATCACACATCACAAGGGGTTAATTTCCAAAATATGTAAATAACTCATACAACTCAACAATAACAGCAACAAAAAAAATAATAAATTCAAAAAAATGAGCAAAAGATCTAAATATATACTTCTCCAAAGAAGAAATTCACTACAGGCACATAACAATGCTCAAAATCACTTATTATAATGAAAATGCAAGTTCAAACCACATTGATAGTAGCTTATATCAAAAAGGTAAAGCAGCATGTTGATGAGAATTTGCAGAAATGGGAATACTCATTCATTGTTACTGGGAATGTAATTTATTGCAGCCTCTTTGAAAAATGGCATAAGATTCCTTAAAAAGTAAAAATGAAAATACTGTATTATCCAATAATGGTGCTAGCACTGCTAGGGAGTACTCCCAAAATAAGAAAACACTTTACATGAAAAGACTAATACAGTCCTATGTTCATAGCAGCATTATTCACAATAGTCAAGACATGAATCATTGTAAGTGGTTATTGACAAATATCTGGATAAAGATGTGGACTATATTCTCAATGGAATAGTACTCAGCTATTAAAAAGATAAGATAATGACTTTGGGACAAAAATCATGACTTTTTAGGTAATTTTGCTAAGTGAAGTAAACAGCAAAGTGAAAGATAGTTACTGGATGGTTTCATTCATTTATGGAGTATTAATAACTAAAGTCAACAAACTGTCAAAAAAATAAAACAAGCTACTTTTAGACTCTGCTAAAAAAAAAAAAAAATGGCTTCCAGAATGAAAGTTTTGGAAGGGAAGGAGATTGGGTACTGACACTGAAGATTTGGTGGAGGGTAACTTAAACATGTTTCCATAGTGAAGATGTGAAATTATAATCCCAAAATTATATCGTTGTGTAAAAGATTGGCCAAAAAAAAAGAGAAAAAAATTCAAATAAAAATTTCTGAAAAAAGTGAGAGGAGGAAAAAAATCCCTTACCTACAGAAGAACAAAAATTATATCTGACTTCCACTCAGAAACCAAGAATTGTGGAACAAAATATTTAATATGTTAAGAGACAAAAAGAGATATTCACCACTATACTAACAAGAATCAAACCACATCAAATTAAAAAGTTTCTGCACAGTGAAAGAAGCTATGATTAAAGCAAAAAAATACTGTACCATTTTGGGAGGAAATATTTACATATCATATATTTGGCAAAGGGCTAAAATCCAAGATCTACAAAGAACTCATACAACTGAACAAAGTGGAAAAAAATAACTCAATCAAAAAATGACAAAAGAAATAAATAGCATTTATCTCCAAAGATAAAAATGGCCAACAAACCTATGAAACAATTCTCACTATTTTATCATCAGGGAAATGCAAATCAAAATGACATTGAAAAGCCAACTCACAACTGTGAAAACACCCATATCAAAAAGAGGAGAAACAGCAAGTGTTGGTGAGGATGTGGGAAAAAAATGAATTCTTGTACACTGTTGGTAGGAATGTAGACTGGTCCAACCATTTTGGAGAACAGAATCGAGGATACTCAAACATTAAAAATAGAAATACCATATGATCCCACAATCTCATTGCTAGCTATATACTCAAAGAAGGCAAAAACATTGTACAAAAATGAACATTATGTAAAATATATATAAACCAAGAAAAAATAAAAATAAATAAAATAATGCAAAAGACACTAATTCAAAGGAAAATATATGTGTTCTTTTATTTGTTGCTACACTCTTTACAATAGCCAAGTTAAGGAAACAATGTAAGTGCCCAAAGATATATAAGTGGATTAAGAAGACATAGTGTATATACACAATGGAACACTATCCAGCTTTTAATAAATATGAAATTTTGCCATTTGCAACAACATAATTGGGACTGGAGGAGGTTAAGCTAAGTGAAATAAGTCAGAAGAAGGAAGAAGACTATCAAGTGATTTCACTCATATGTGGAATATAGAAAAAAACAAAGGAATAGTCAAAATTAAACCAAAACAAACCCTATAATCTGACTTCGGAACTGAGGCTGCCACTTGGGGAGGTGGATAGTGCAAAAAAAGGGGGTAAAGGGCCCAGATGCTTTATGATGAAGGACTATAGGTGCCTTTGTGATGATTGTGGTGTGGTAACAGTAACATAAAACTGAAGAGATGTGAACCCATGCCACTGAATCATATATGGTATTTTCAATCAATGTTATCGCAATTAAAAAATAATGATGATACAAAATCTGTAGCCTAGAATCCTGTGAAATCATCCCTCAAAAGTGAAGGAGAAATACTTTCTCTAAGCAAAAGTTGAGGGAATTTGTTGCAAGTAGACCAACCTTGCAAGAAATGTTAAACAAATGTAAAAACAAAGTATATAGAGATAATATGATATAGGACAAAAAAATTGGTTCCACAAAAAGGAAGAACATTAAGAGAAAGAATAAATGAAGTTAAAATAAAAATTTCTATTTTCATTATTCTCAATAGATCTAGTAGCTAACAATTTATTAAAAATAAAGAGCAACAATATAATGTATTCAACTTTTTATATGCATAAATCTGCCAATATGTAAGCAAAATGTATGGCAGCAACGATGCATACAAGAAATAGTAAGAAGGAATTAGGATTATTTTGTTATTATGAGGTTCTCAATACTACCCATGAAGCAATATTACATATGAAAGGAGGCCTGGATTAGTTACAATTTGCAAAACATAGGGCAATTACTTTAAAAAGTAAAAAAAAAAAAAAACAAAAACAAAAACAAAAAACTAAACTGATATGCTAGCAAATCAGAGAAAATGGAATTATAGAATATGTTCAATTAAAGCACTAAAGTAAGAAAAAGGGTCCAAAGCAAATATAGAAACAAATAACAAGGACAACATATAGAAAACAGTGACATATGCTAGATATTAATCCAGCTATATCATTAATCACTTTAAATATCAATGACATAAATATACCAATTAAAAGACAATGTCAAAGGGGAATTTAACCCAACTGTATGTTGACTACAAGAAACCCTATTTAAATATAAAAACACATATTGATTAAAAATAAAGGGGTGGAAAAACAAATCGCTAATAAGTGTTAAAGATGATACTACTCAAAAGAAAGTAGGGATAGCTATTTGAAGTTCAGACAGAGCAGACTTCAGAACAATGAAATTTATCAGGAATAAAGAGGGGATTTATAAATGTTAAAGTGTCAGTTCTCCAAGAAGATGCAACAATCTTCATTGTTTATCATTAACAACAGGGCCCCTAAATGCATACAATGACAAGTACATAAATCCAATATTACTATTGGAGATTACAATAGCCCTCTGTCAGAGAGGTACAGATTCAATATGCAGAAAATCATGAAGATAAACTTGATTTAATAGCATGATCAACCAACTGAATATGATTGACTCCTATAGACTGCTTCAACCAACAACAGCAGAATACACATTCTTCTCAAACTCACTCATGGAATATTCACCAAAATTAATCACATTCTGGACCATAAAACATATCTTAACAAATTTAAATGAGTAGAAATCATCCAATGTCTGCTCTCAAACCACAATGGAATTAAACTGGAAATCAGTAACAGAAAAATAATCTCATAATCCCCAAATTATTTTTCTGGAAAATCCCAACATATTTTCAGATTAAACAATAAATAACACAATTATTTACAGGAGTATTTTTTCCATTATTTTGTAATTTTACATAGACAATCATGTCATTTGCAAAGACAGTTTAATTTCTTCCTTCCCTAACTGCATACCTTTTATTTAATTTCTTTAAATTTATTGTGTTAGTTGGGACTTCCTGAATGATGGTGAAAATGAATGCTGAGAGGGAACATCCTCACCTTGTACCTTATCTTAGTGGGAAAACCTTGGTTCTCACTGTTAAGTATGATGTTGCACATTTATTGTGTATTTGTTTATCAAGTTGAGGATGTCCACTTCTGTTCCCACTGTGCTCAGAGATTTTATCATAAATAAATGCTGGATTTATTAAATTCTTTTTCAGCATCTATTGATATAATCATGTGATTTCTCTTCATCAGTCTATTGATATGATGGATTACATTGATAGGGTTTTGAATGTTAACCAACTTTGCATTCCTGTGATAAATCCACTTATTTGTGGTGTACTTTTACACATCGTGAGATTTGATTTGCTAATATTTTGTTAACAGATTTTGCATCTAAGTTTTTAATATATGTTGGTCTATCGTTTTCTTGTAACTTTCTTTTTTCAGTTTGGTTTTAGGGTAAAGATGTTCTCATAGAATGAGATAAGAAGTATTCATTCCCTTTATATTCTGGTAGATATATAGAAAATTGGTATGATTTCTTCCTTAAATATTTAGTAGAATTCCCCATTGAATGCATCTGAGCCTGCTACTCTCTGTTTAGAAAGGTTATTAATCATTGATTCAATTTGTTTAATGGATTTAGTCCTATTCTATTGTGATATTTCTCATAGAGTATGCTATTTCTCAGAGTTTTTTCATTTTTCCTTTGTCTTGATGGTTTCTCTAAATTAGAAGAGGAAACCTGTGAGTGATCAGAACCATAAAAAGAAAAGAAAAATAAATGGAATTAGAAACTCTATTCAATAAATAAATAAATAAATGAGAACTTCCCAAACCCACAGAATGGATTAAATATGGAAGTCCAGCAAACAGAGAAAACACCTAAATTCTTAGATGCAAAAAGATCTACACCCAGACATATTATTTTCAAACTATCAAAAGTCAAATATAGAGAAAAATTTTTGCAGGAAGAGGAAAAAATAATAACATATAAGGACTCCCAAATTAGGATTTTCTCAGATTTCAGACAAGACCCTCTCCAGAGAAGGAGTGAAATATTCGCAATCCTAAAAGACAACAACTGTCAGCCAAGAATTCTCGATCCTGAAAAAATACACTGGTCAACAAATTTTTATAAAGGCATGTTACTAAAATAAAATTAGTCATTTCCTATCAAGTTGTATGTGCTCAACATGAATATGATAGTCAAATTCTAATTCTGGCTCTAGTTTTTTTGTAATCTGCAATAAATTGATGTTTACATCACAAAATGCATGTCAATAGTAAGAGGCCTATGGTTAATACCTGTAAAAAAAATCAAGTCATAGACTACTTCTTAGATTTCTTTGCTTGTCTCATGTACAGCTGTTCAGGAGCATCTCTGGGGAGTGTCCAGCAGTAGTCAGCCAGCATTGTCACGGACCATTTTCCCTGGTATCTTTGATCCATTGATGCGCTATCTTGATGAAAACGTTCGCCTTGTTCATCACTAACCATACCACAGTTTTCAGGGAAGAAATCCAGATGGGAATGAAGGAAGTGGATCTTTAGAGACATATTGCAGCCAAGTTTCTGATACTGCATCAGCATGTCTTCTACTAGTTCCTTGTAGTTTTCTGCCCTAACATTCCCAAGAAAGTTTGTAGACACTAAGTGAAAAGCATTCCATGCTTGTTGCACATCACCCTGAAGCAAGTTGTTGAACCGGTCATCTTTGAAGAGCTCTTGAATCTAAGGACTCACAAAAACTCCCTCTTTAATCTTTGCTTTCCTGAGTTGAGGAGATTTTTCATGCAGGTATCGGAAAGCTGGCGAGGTCTGGTCCACGGCTTTCACAAAATTCTTCATCAAACCTAGTTTGATGTGAAAGGGTGGTAGCAGGATTTTATGAGCCTCAACCAGAGCTGAGTGCTGGATATTCTTCTCTCCAACTGCGACATATTGTCTGCGAGTCCACTCCTTCCGCAAGTAGTGCAATTAACTTGCTCGGCTATCCCACTCACAGAAGAAACGCATGTATTTTGTATATCCCTGCTGCAGTCCCATTAAAAGGGCTACTAGCTTCAAATGACCACAAACGTGCCGGCTATACTTGTTATACTCAATGGAATTCAGTAGCTGCTTTAAATTATCGTATGTCTCTTTCATGTCGACAGCATGTGCTACTGGAATAGAAGGAAGACGGCTTCCAATGTGCAAAAGCACAGCCTTAAGATTCAGTTTTGAAGAGTCTAGAAATAGTTTCCATTCTTGTGGGTCATAAGTGATTTCTAAGGCATTCATGAGGCCTTCAATATCGGAGCAGAATACCAGAGTACTTCCTTTCTGAAGAAAGGCTCCAACTGCTAGTAGCGCTTTTGACAGAAAGTAATTGTGACATCTTCTTCTAGAAGATTCCATTGTTGGAGTCTTGATCCTAGCAATTCTGCCTTGTGCTTGGATAAGTCCAAATCACGAACCAGGTCATTTAGTTCTTCCTGTGTTAGTCTGTGTGGGGTTGATGATGCGCCACAGTGAAAATCTGGATCACTGAATGCTGATGGAACAGGAGAAGAACAGGTTGGTCACCCTTGTCCTCATCAGATGAATCCAGAGAATATTCGGCTGGAGGTTCTGGAATAGGAAGTCCCTCACCATGTGGAACTTGTCTCAATGCAGACGGAATGTTTGGGTAGACTATTCTCGACTTCTTTTGCTTCGTTATTCTCCGCAACAGTCTTTTATGTGGTTGCTTGGCTCTCTCCACACCATGGGGACTGCAAATGGCATTGATGGTCTTTTGCCATTTAACAACTGTGTAAGCTGTGTTGTACATGTAGCACAGCATATATGCAGGGCCCAAGGCTTGTCTTGGTCACCAACCTTGCATCCGAAGTAGAGATGATAAGCCTTCTTCACTTGAGAAGTGATCTTTTTCTTCTGGTTGGCAAATGTCACTTCCCTACAAATAGAATAGAAATTGTCCATGCTCTTAATGCACTTTCGAGGCATTATTGTTCTGTATTGTGCCTAAATGGATAAAAGAATAACAGTTCTATGGAACAGTAGCTTAAACTGTCTCGCATGAAGTCTGAAATATTTTCAATGCTCAACCTTTCTGACAGGGCTTTCTATAGTGCACTGCTGATGTCAGCTTACTTCAGCAGCCGCCTGGCAGTAGTATTGCATTGCATCAGAAAATGATGCCATCAACTCTGGATGATGTTTGCACGATGGTATTATGCAATGCGATGCAATATGACATCATTCTAGGCTGATTTAGGATGGTGTTGCAGTCCTACTGGATAAATTAACACAGCGAAACATAAAATGAATTATATGAAATATCTTCAAAACGAGAGCTAATAAAAAATTTTCAGGGTTATATTCATGTTCAACACACCAAGATACTACAGATGAGGGGCTTCTTAAGTCAGTAACAATCTCAATGTTGACCAGTGATATCAATCAAGTATGAAGGGGTAATAAAGATTTTCTCAGGCAAACAGAATCTAATGGAGTTTGCCACACTTCAATAATAATAAAAGGAGTTCTTCTACAAGAAAAAAAAAACTTGAAGCACAAACTGCTTAGCAATATCATATTGTTAAATCTTTCTGTGTGAATTTTGGCAAGTTGTGTCTTTCAAGGAAGTGGTCCACTTCACAGAGAGAGGGATAAATACTTTGTGTGGCATTTGCATGTTCTTCCCATGTCTGCATGGATTTTCTCCAGGTTCATCTGTTCTTCCTTACCACTTCTCACAGATATGCACATTAGATTCATTGACATATCTAATATGTCACTGGTTTGAGTAACTGTGGGTAAATGTGTGTGTTCCCTATGATAGAAGCTCATCCTGTCCAGGAATTGTTCTCACCTTATACCTTGAGCTAAAGGGAAAGGTTTAAATCACTTATGACCCTGAATTGAAATAAATGGTTGAAAAATGAGGTTGTGCTAAGGCCTCCCCCAGAGTATTTCCAGGCCTGGTATGGTGACTACGAAGGCTGAGCGGCCACAGGATCAAGGCACTGAGTCCCTGGGACTTCACCCCGCCTGGTAGCAGCAGTTCTGTGCCTGTTTCTGGTCTCCTGATTTGTTTGTTTTTCATTAGGTGTGAAAAGATAACAATGTAAATTTCAAAATTTATTTTATTATGCAAATTTTAAAAATATTATTACCAAAACCACATTTTATCAAAGAAGATATGATGGAATTTTCACAAGGGAGATTTTGAATAACACAAAGAAGGAGAAAAACTGAATAATCTATTTCTAAATACTGGCAGCTTCAGAAAAGGACTATGAGGGAAAGTAAGCATTGTAAAAACAGATCAGAAATGTTTATTCCATTCTTTTTAGTGCTGTGGAACTTGTGAGCCTCTGACCCTCTTTGTGTTCTTTTCTTTAAATATAGAGACAGAAATGAGAACTCTATATGACCTCATCCCTCTCTCACTCCTGGCTCTTTCATTAGATAAGCTTTTACTTCATATATGAGACAGTACTGAAATTTATTTTTGGACTCCTAACCTTTCCACCTAGAATATTCTCTTCCACTTTCAGTAGTTTTCTGCCAATATTAAACATATCTTTGTATATTTTGAATTTATAATTAAGAAAACAGATATGCTATCTCCATAGATTTACCATAAAATCCTTATGAAAATCTTATATAGTTATGTATTCAACACAGTGCCTATTTCTGCATGAATGTTCAAACAACTTCTTTTGATTGCTTCATTTCTAATATAAGTTTACAACTATTTCATAAGCTTAATGAATATAAGGCGATATTCTAAATATTTGCATTGTTTGATTAATACATCAGCAACCCCATGAAGTAAGTGACTTTATAATTTTTATTTTCATTAGACTTAAAGAGGCCAAATAGCTAGGAAATTTACAGATAAGTTTTAAATATCTCTGTTCAATATGAAGTCCCAGCTCTTAACCAATAAACTCTACTCCCAATGCTCATTTTCACTCTATCGTTATTGACATCATGTTGTGAATTAGCTTAGTATATTATACTTCTCTCAAAATATTTGCATTTTATAAGATGGAGTTCAGTACTATATGAGCTGAAAATATCAGTCTCTAATAATAGACTTTCAAGCAGAAACTGTAAGAGAAATTGGCATAATATTTTTGTAGTAGTTTTCCACTGTTCCTCAATTCTAGCATTTTCCCACAAATAGCTAGTAAAAACTTAAAAATTACTTTGGTTTCCAAAGTAGACAAGAGAGAAAACTATGGCAATGGTAGATGTACATTATTAAATAAATAATTTTAGTATGAATGTCGTGTGTGCCCTGTCTCTCTAATTCTGAGCTAATTTGTCAATATTTTTGTTTCTTCCACATCTTTCTAGAAATTTGTGTATGTGTGTGTGTGGGGTGGTTCCCTGGTAGAGCAGGGGTTAAAGCCTCAATGCTAGCAAGCTATTGCCAGCCACTACACCACAAGTTTGATCCCCAGTCAGGTTGCTAACCCACATGGCACAGTGACATCTCTTGTTTTGTCCGCTGCTCCCCTCAGCAGTGCATTTCAGTAGATCTGTTTGTTCTGCACCCCATTCTGTCCCTGGTGAATCTTCTCACCCCCCCACATGGCTGGCCTAGACCCCAGTTCTTGTATATATAAATAAATAAAAATAATTTTTAAAAAGAAATTTGTGTATATGCCAGTTGAGTCAACTCTGTAGAATCAATTTATACACTATTAATGTTCTTCATTACATTAGTATTTGCTAATATTAAACATTTTTGAATTCTTAGAAAGAACCCCAAATTATATTGGAGTATTATTCTTAACATGTAGATTTATTTTTTAAAGATTCATGTATATAGATACATATTCTATACCAATCTTAGTTGTTTTTTTTTTTTTCTAGGAAGCTATTTCCTTAAGATGTCATGTCAATGTTATGTTGATTTTGGAAGAAGAGTTTAGACACTTTCTCTTCTTATGCTCAGTAGCAATTTAAAATACTTTCAGTATGAATTATTTCTTGAATGTTTGAGAGAAATCACCTTATAAAGCTCTTTTTGTAATTCATGCTTATTTTAGGGGAAAAGAATAGTTCTTCAATAAGACTAGATTTTTCAAAGGTAATTGGTTTATTTAGTTTTTACAAAATCTAATCTGGAGCCAATTTAAGGTAATTCATATTTTCCTAGAACATCATATATTTCATACAGATTTTGAAATTTATTTGTACAAAGTCATCTCATATAATTATTTTGCATTTCTCTGTATCTGGGATAATTTTCCTTTTCCATTTCTTTTTTTTTTCAATCCTAGTTTAGATTAAGTTTATTCATCAATTCCAACATTTCGATATGGACCTATTTAATTCAATTCAATAAATACTTATTGGCCACTCTGTGAGAGTAAAATATGAGTAAGTGAACCTTTTAAATATAATAAGTATTAAAATGAAACTGAAAATGACACCAAGCCACACACAAAAAACTGAACAAAAATATAAGCAACATTTCTTAACATAAAAGTTAAAACTGAGTAGAAAACTTTAATCATTTTATGTGAAATTTTCTTTATTTTTAATGAAAAATTTCTTCTTATTCAGTGCTTGTAATTGCTACTCTTCTTCCAAAGTCTGCAGACTGAGTCCATGAGCTGTGACCCTAGGGGACTGAGACACTTTGAAGCTAAGTAGAATGTTAAAATTTCAAACAGAGTTTGGACCTTCTATTTCCTTAGGCAAAAGATTGTTCCTGTATTACTAACACTGCTGATGATCTTTTGCTTTTAGAAAAATTTGAAAAAGAATTCCCCAGAGTTTTATTAATTTATTTGTGTATTTTCCTTGAACTTTTTATTTTATGCTTTTACTTATTTAAGTACCTTTTTTCTCACACATTGCTGTTAATTTTTGGACAGTGTGTGATTTCTCCCCTCAGATGTCTTAACCATAGTTCTCCTACCACATTACCATGATCCATCACCAGACATCAGGGACAGATGCCATCCAAAATATGACCATGAACAATATTAAAACTCATGTTCTTCAGCAAACTTCTTATCATGTTCTATAGGTAGCTTTTGCTTGTGCTAATTAATGCTTAAGGTTTGTCTCATTAGTGAATTCTCAGGATTGCCAGAAAAACAGGTAGTCAGATAGTGTTGGAACATTGTAATGGAAATCTGCTCAATCAAACATAGAGCAAAACTGGAAAAAAAAAGCAGAAAAAATATAAGAAACAATGGTAACTAAAGATGGCAATACATTTGTAATCATGACAAATATGAATGGTTAATCTCACATATTAAAAGACATACTATCCAATTAGTACACAACTAACAAACAACATCTAGCAACTTGTTGTTTGTAATTAACACACTTGAAATGGGATGGCTGAAAACAAAAGCATAAAAATACATGTAAGGCAAATAGTAACAAAAGGAGAAGAAGTTTACGGCTATCAATAAGAAATGAAACTGAGATTTTGAGACTCAAAACCATGAATTTTTGCACCAATTTGATTAAGAGTAACTATAATGATTGAGATAATTGTTTCAGGTAAAACAACTTAACCATATATTATAGCATTACCTCCATTTACCATCATAGCATCTAGGGGAATCTCTGTGTGTAAGATTTTGTTTGTGTAGCTGTGTGTATGTATGCGTTGACATTGATATTCAGGCAAACTGAAATCCTAGAATGCCTAGATATTACAGAAGGGGAAAGAGTAACATTTATAAGAACATACTAAGTAATAGAAGCTTTAGACAAAACATGAAATTATAACTTTAGAACAATTTTATGCTAGTTATTTTCTTTTTTAGATGATAAATTTGAAGTTCAGATGTGTTAAGCAACTTGCACAAGGTCACGCCATGTGCAGACTTTTCCATTTTCTCCTTGATAATGGATGTTCTATTGTTTGACTGATAGTGTTTCCACCTCTATTTTCAGCCCCAGGGTTTAAGATATAACCCAAGTGTGGCTAATCAGAGCATTTCTTTGCTCAGAACACAATGATGTGTTCAAATATGGTGTAAGATCTAATCTAGACCAATGAAATTTCATCCTGGCACTTATACTAGGACTGTTAAATTTCATTCTCCTTTTCCTCTGGAGATAGAAAGATATTATGATGTAAATCTAAAGCTGTCAGAAGCTACCTGCTTGAAAATAATGCTAATATAAAGAAAATCATTTGACTCTTAAATTGTAGCAATGTGTTAAGCAAGGCTTATGTCATAGGCCTTATAATAATAAGAGCAAATAAATTATTTTTGCACTTAAACTTTTGTTGAATTTCTAGCATTAAAAAGAAGATACTCCTGACTGATAAAAAATGATACTTAGAGAGATTTTCTCCTAAACTCTACCTACCCTTTAAAATCCACTTGAAGTGAAGCCTTTACAGTAAAGTTTCTATCTTTCTTAAGCACAATATACTTATTTTATAGTGCTTGTTATATTCTCTTCTTAAAAGTCCTTTAAAAACTTTGGTACCTATTTTTTTAAAACAATAAAGTTTTGGTAAGAGGTTTTCTGTCATTCTTACAGTCACTAAGTATAAGTAACTTTTAAACTATCTGTTTTTTGTTAAGTAATGTTTGCTAAATTAGCATTGTCTTTCCATTTATTTTTATTGAAAATCAGAAATCTTTTTTTTTAAAAGATTTATTTATTTATACATACAAGCTGGGGTGCAGGCCAGAGGTACAGGGCGGCGAGAGGGCTCACCAGAGACAGAGTGGGGAGCAGAACAGGCAGATCAGAAACACACTGCTGAGGGGAGCAGCGGGCGAGGCAGGAGAGGTCTGCCGCATGTGGGAATCTCCCCGGCCGGGAGTCAAACCCTCATCGCACGCTGCCGACAGCTCCACAGCGCAGCGCTCAACCACTGCACCACCAGGGAGGCCAAAAAACAGAAATCTTGAAGTGTTTTTTGCTTCCAAATATAAATTTTAGAAAGCTTCTCAAAAATAATGGTTTGGGGGGGGCCTCCCTGGTGGCGCAGCGGTTAAGCGCTACGCTGTGGAGCTGTCGGCAGCAGCGACGCGAGTTCAACGCCCAGCCAGGGAGAATCCCACATGGCGTGGCAGACCTCTCCTGCCTTGCCCGCTGCTCCCCTCAGCAGTGTATTTCTGATCTGCCTGTTCTGCTCCCCACTCTGTCTCTGGTGAACCCTCTCGCCACCCCGCGCCTCTGGCCTGTACCCCAGCTTGTATGTATAAATAAAAAAAAAAAAAATAAAAAAAAAAAAATAATGGTTTGGGGGCCTCCCTGGTGGCGCAGCGGTTGGGCGCTGCGCTGTGGAGCTGTTGGCAGCAGCGATGCTGTGAGTTCGACCCCTGGCCGGGGAGAATCCCACATGGTGCGGCAGACCTCTCCTGCCTCGCCCGCTGCTCCCCTCAGCAGTGTACTTCTGATCTGCCTGTTCTGCTCCTCACTCTGTCTCTGGTGAACCCTCTCGCCGCCCCACACCTCTGGACTGTACCCCAGCTTGTATGTATAAATAAATAAATCTTTTAAAAAAAGATGTTGTATTTAAAAAAAAAATAATGGTTTGATGATCATTAACTTACTTGGGGTAGATATATACATACATTCACGATATTAGACTATATCTACAGAAGTGTATTATTCTTCCTATAGATATCTTTTAAAATAATCCATACAACTAAAACATAATACTATGATTCAGGAATGATGTTCAGAAATCTAATCAGTTATGTTAGTTCACATGCTTTAAAACAAACAAACAAACAAATAAATTTCTGTATGCCTTGAGCCAGAAGGTAAATACTTCAAATGATTCAAAAAAGCCATTCTGGAGAATCAAGTAATTAAAAAGTCCTTCAACATTAAAATGGAAACCATTGCCCTATGAAGTACTAAAAAACATTAATCATTTCTCAAAGAACAGTTTCCACAGACAAAATTGCTTCACAATCAAAGTCCTAACAAATTACCTAGGTAAATAAAATGTAAGTTCAAAGGACTGAAAAAAAAAAAAGGAAATATTTCAGAGGATCGCCACTTAGATTCTTGTAACAAATAAAGAATCTGCTTCTTTTAGATGCCATGGTGGGTTATGGAAATATGCATTAGAAAATATAGCATCACTGAATATTCAACATTATTCATCTTGAATGTAATTTCTATTCTAAAAAAATGAAGTGATTAATCAAATTTATATTAAGCCAATAGAAAGCACAACCATGTTGTTCCCTGGTAAAAATTTATTGTTTGAAGAACCATTAAAAACTTGTTAATTGCTACTTTGAACTAATTACAAAATACACACTGTTTGATTTAAGTGCATGTAACACATCTTAAAATATTTTGTAGAGCTTAGATATTGCTGTCCTTTTCTTCCTGACATGTAATTAATGTTCTCAGTACTCCATAGGCCAATAGTTGTATATAGATTAAGATCACTGTGCAGTAAAGTTTAAAGTAAAAGCTACTAAATTGAAAATAGTTTCCTGATCTTTAGGAAGGATGGTTTGCTACTTCAAGGATAAAGATTGGCTATAGTTCTTTTAATTTTAATTCTAGCTTCAGAGACATTGGGAAAATAAGTTTTCTCAATTACGTTTTGCAAAATAAATGCAGCATTAAGAATTAACTATTGAGCAACTTACCAAGGTTGAATCATAAAAACATGGAAAATCTGAGTAGACTAAATACTAGTAAGATGATTAAATTGATAATGAAAAACCTCAAAAAAACACATATCCAGGAAGAAATGACTTCAATGATGAATTTGACCAAAGATTTAAAATGGAATTAACAATCTTTCTGAAACTTTTCCAAAATAGAAGAGAGAGAATACTTCCAAAATCATTTTACAAGGCCAGGATTACTCTGACACCAAAATCGGGCAAGGAAAGTACAAGCCAATATCTCAGCCAAATTCTCAGCAAAATATTAGGAAAACAAATTCACAATACATTAAAAAGATCACACACCATGATCAAGTGGTATTTATTCTAGGAGTGCAAGAATGGTTCAACATCTGCAAATCAATCATTTATAGTTGCATTAAAAAAATTCCATTCCCTGGGCCTCCCTGGTGGCACAATGGTTTAAGCTATCCAGAGCCACTGCAGCATGAGTTCGATACCCGGCCAGGAAGATTCCCACATGGTGCAGCAGACCTCTCCCGCCTCGCCCGCTGCTCCCCTCAGCAGTGTACTTCAGTCGATCTGTCTGTTTGCTCCCCACTCTGTCTCTGGTGAATCCTCTCACCAGCCCACACCCCTAGCCTACACTCCAGCTTGTATGCATAAATAAATAAATCTTTAAAAAAACATTCCACTCCTAGGAATATACCCAAAGGACACAAAAACAGTAATCCAAAAGGCACATGCACATCTATGTTTATTGAAGCACTATTTACAATAGCTAAGATATGGAAACAACCCAAATGCCCAAAAATTGATGACTGGATCAAGAAGATATGGTACACGTACACAATAGAACACTATTCAGCAATCAAAAATGACAAGCGAATGCAATTCACAGCAACATGAATGGAGGTAGAAGGGATCATGCTCAGCGAAATAAGCCAGAAGGAAAAAGAAAAATGTTGAATGTTTCACTTATAGGAGGAATATAGGGGAACCAAACGAGAGATCAGGAGGAGAAAATAGCACACACACAAAAAACAAAAACAAAAAACTAGCAGGCAACCATAAATAAGAGGCATTTTATGGGGAAGGGGAGAAAGAGATACCAAAACAGGGGAGAAAAGAGCATAAGCGACTATGGTGATGGTTCACGGGTGAACTGGTGGTGGGAAGTCTACAAGGAATATGCAATAATGCAAAGGAAATAAATAAATATAAAAAATACCTAGGAATATATTCAATCAAGTAGGTGAACGATCTATACTCTGAAATCTATAGTACATTGATGAAAGAAATTGAAGAAGACTCAAATAAATGGAAATATATTCTGTACTCATGGATTGGAATGATTGATATTGTCAAAATTTCCATATTACCTTAAGTAATATATACATTCAATGCAATCCTAAACAAATTTCCAATGGCATTTTTCAAAGGCATAGAAGACATTCCTGAAATTTGTATCTAATCGCAAATATCCTAAATAGCCAAAGAAATCTTGAGAAAGCACAAGAGTGGAGCGATCATGCTGCCAGATATTCCAAACTATTTCACAAAACTACAGAAGACACACCTAAATTCCAAAGACAAACATAGGCTCAAAGTAAAGGTGGAAAAATGATCTTGCAAACAAATGTGACCAAGGAGACAAAAGAGTTACATACGGACAACTATACAATATTATTGAAAAAATTAAAGGAGACACAAATAAATTAAGACATCCCACATTCATGGAATGGCTGTAAGTCAATATAACAGTATAGAGAGCCCAGAAATAAACCATGAATGTGTTTGTGTGTGTGTGTGTGTGTGTGTGTGTGTATGTGTGTGTGTGTTCAAATGATCCCAACAGTGTTGGATAAACTGGATACCCACAATAAAAAAAAAATAGAAAATGGACCAATATATGATATGATACACAAAAATCAGCTTGAAATGAATTAAAAATTTAAGCATAATATCTGACACCATTAAACTCCTAAAAGAAAACATAAAGGGAATTAATCGAAATATTGGTTTTGAAAATGATTTCTTATAGATGATACCAAATGCAAAAGCATTTGATAAAAGCAAAAATAAATAAGTAGAACTTATCAAACTAAAATGCTTCCATGCAGAGAACAATCAACAGAATGAAAAGGCAACCCATACAATGGGAGTAATCATTTGCAAATCATATATCTAATAAGGGGTTAATATCTAAAGTATATAAAGAACTCCTACAATTTAATAACAAAATATATGAATAATCTAAATTATAAATAGTTGAAGTACTTGAATAGACAATTCTACGAAGAATATATACAAATAGCCAACAAGCATGTAGAGAGAGTTTCAAAATCATTAATCATGAGGATATTACAATAAGATATCACTTAATACCTAAAGTATATAAAGAACGCCTACAACGTAATAACAAAAAAACAAATAATCCAAATTATAAATAGTCAAAGTACTTGAATAGACATTTCTACAAAGAAGATATACAAATAGCCAACAAGTATGTAGAAAGAGTTTCAACATCATTAATCATGAGGATATTACAATAAGATATCACTTAATACATGTTGAGATGGTCATTATACACACATACAATAACAAGTGTTAACAAGGATGTGGAGAAATTATAACCCTTGTGCAATGTTGGTGAGAATGTAAAATACTTCACAGTCACTATGGAAAACAGTTCTGAGGGTCCTCAAGAAAAAATAAAACTAGACTTACCACATAATTCAGCATTTCCTCTTCTAGGTATATATCTAAAAGAATCACAAACAGAACCTCAAAGAGATATTTTCAGTCTCATGCTCAGTGCAGTGTTTTCCATAGATTGTTAGGGAACAACCTAAATGCCCAACACTAGATAGATAAATAAAACATTTTACCCATACACACATCATATTATATACTATTCAGTCTTAAAAATGAAGACCACCCTGCCATATGTTACAATAAGGATGAATGTTGTGGACATTATGCTAAGAGAAATAAGCCAGTCACAGAAGGACAAATATTGCATGATTCCACTTGCATGAGTTATCCAGCAGTGAAACTCATAGAAATTGAAAACAGTGTGGTGGCTCCCAAAGAAGGAATAAACAACATGCTCAAGAAACAGATTGGGATGAGAAAACAGGAAACAAGATTAAGAAAACCAACACTCAAATCCAGGATCATAAAGATACAGATATTAAAAATATTTTAAATTTTAAAGTGTAGAGGTTCCTCTTTCTGACTGATTTTGCTGGGCATTATCCCTTCCAGCTTCATCCCTGTTACAACGAATAGCATGAGTTTATCCTTCTTGACAGCTGAGTAGTATTCCATTATATCTATATTTACATATCTGTATACAGGAATGGTGGAATATAGAACAAAACAGAGGGACAGATAAAGCCAAACTAAAATAGTAACCCCTGAAACTGGCTGTGCAATGGGGACAACCGGGGGGAGGAAGAGAAAGAAAGGGAGTGACATACGTAAGGAAGGGAGGAGCACGGGGTTCAAAATACAGTTTTCATGCTTACACCAGTAGCCTCACTCTTGGGTGTAAATAAGAATACAATGATCTAGAAGCCAGACATAAACTGAACAACGGTGATTAAAAAATGATCAAGACATAATACAACAGCCACTGTTTCAAACCTGCACCTGAAAAACAATAAAATATATATATACAAAATTCTACTTGGGGCAAAAGAGAAATGTATTGATATTTGTTTGATCACTGGAGACTTAACAGAGTTGTGCAAAAAGAAGTTTGTAGTTTTGGGGAAGCTGTTAACATCTTATTTGTATGGCTTATAAAGTAACTAGATAGAAAATCTGTTAAGATATTTATCTCTAAGGTGACCAGAGATGACGACTAGCTGCACAGCTGGGTCACCATATCATCTTGCATTGTATACAGTCTGTCAGTATTTAACTTGTCATTTAGCAACTCAAAACAAACTCAAATTACAATGCACCCCCCACCCCCAAGAGCTTGTTAGGATTAACTCTGACTTGCACCAAAATAGTTAAGGTTTTCAAACACAAAGGAGATTTAGGAGGAAATAAAACAAATTTTATACACACAAATATAAACACCTCTTTTACCCTCTAATGTATAGATTTTAAGCACTATGACTTTGGTTTAAAGTGTCCCTCATTAATACAAGCCAAAGCAGAAATTTGTGATGAACATTTGTTATAATTTCAGCATTGTAAGCACAAATTATAAATTTTGTCACAGAAGAATTATAATACTATTGATAGAAGTGTACTTTAAGACACGTATAGGACCTCCCTGGTGGCTCAAGAGGCTAAGTCTCAGCACTATGAAGCTATCTACAGCACGAGTTCGATCCCCAGCCAGGGAGCTTCCCACATGGTTCAGCAGACCTCTTCTGCCTTGCCCACTGCTCCCCTCAGCAGTGTATTTCAGTTCATCTGCCTGTTCTGCTGCCCACTTCGTCTCTGGTGAATCCTCTCACCAACCCCGCCACCTCTGGTCTACACCCCAGCTCTTGTATGCATAAATAAAGAAATCTTAAAAAAAGAGAGAAAAGTATAGCAGCATGCAAATTTACGTAGTCATAAAGAAAAATACAGGTTTGAATAGAGAGTTACTGAAGAACTTTATGTTCTGCAACATGAAAAGTTAACATTTTACTTTTTCCAATATATTGTAATATTTTATGTATTATTAGGGTATGATTTTATGTGCACTCTTTCTTTTACTTTTATGTGCTTTTTTCCCCTCCAAATATTTACCCAGAGTAGTATAAAATATGATTATCTAGTCCCTCTACCATTTCCTGTAAGTACAAATCCTTTTTAAAAAGAAAAAGAAATATATTATCTAGTATCTACTTCTGCAGACCCCAGCAGTTTTATTGAACAGCAAATGTTCATTAGTATGCACTGATACGAAGACGAGCCTACTGACAATTCCCAAAGTGTGCCCTCTTTCATAAACAGATTGTTGATGGCTGATGCATAATCCATCTGAGCAGTGCAATAAAAAGAAAATATCACAAAATGTGCATAGGGCTTCAAATAAATAAGTGCCCAAAATTTCAATAGACAGGAAGAGAACATTCACACGTGCACACCACAACTCTGTTACTTAGATTTGACTGATGCTATTTGCAGAAAATGACTCCTGTTGTGTTTCTCATTGAATTGATGTGCCTTAAAATAGATTATTCAGTTCTCTTAAATGGAACTCTTTATCCAATCAAAGAAAAAATACTGGAACCCATACCAATGTAAATAGTATGGTTTTGAGAGAGTTTAACTACTTTACTAGTGCCAAACATCCAAATGAAAAGTAAGGAAATTCTGTTAATCATGCAAATGTTTTACTATTTGATGCCAATCATCCAAATGTTCTAAATATGTACATGTTTTGGCATCACATAAAATTAGTAGAACCCCTGATAATTCATGGTAATCAATTCATTTTTACTCTACAAATATTTATTTTGCACATATTATGTGAAATGTCCTATATTAGGTGCTGCAAAGGAAACAGTTGCACAAGTATCAGAACGTGTTTTTTAAAAAAAATACAATTAGATAAAGGGAATAGAAAATGAACATAAGACAGAAAGAAGTCTATGCTTTGAGACTAAAAATCATGATGAACATTAATAAATAAGAATCCTCAATTTGATAATCAGGATAGTGATTTAATACAAAATTTGAAAGAATGAGTAACAGTTTCATTTTCAATGACTAATAATGCCATAGGAAATACATACGCGAGCAATTTATGCAAGAAAGTTCCATGTACGTTCATGAATGGTTATAATTGTGAGAAATAGTGTTAAATAAAACTGGAAAAGTGGGTTCGATTTATAATGGAAAAGACTGTGAATGTATAATGTGTTTTATTTTTAAGTGACGATGTAACAGAGTACCGCCCTATTAAAACAAGACTCCATTAAATGTATTATACCATGCTGAAAAACATTTTGAAATCAGTTTCTTACATAGTCTTCACGCCTTTATATTCAGTTTTTCCATGTGACACTTAAGAGGGATGGTTAATATTTCTAAGTCCAAATATATGAAAAGGAGATTTCAACTGGTCAGCAAGAGAATTCCACCCAAGGATAGTGAGCAGGAGAAAAATACAAGCATCATAATACTCTAGGAAATTGTAACTGTTATTGATGTGCGGATACACTGAATTATGGAGACCATGAATTAGGGAGATCAGTGAGAGGGCTTTTATGGCTATCTGTGCAGAACCTAGTCTGGGAAATTGGGAAGGGATAAACATCAAAGATTCTTGTTTGTTTGTCAGTCATGAAAAAATACATGGAATTAGTATATTTTAAATTTTGTTTCCAATCAGTCACAGCCAGACCATTACAATTTTTATATTAGTACCTCCAAATATGCAGAATAAGACTCATAACTCTCGTAGTGTCATATGAAAATGTTTAGAGTCTTATCGCTTTCTGTTTCTTCTTTTCATTTCTTCTTTTCTTCTTTTCATTTCATACAAAAAAAAGTTTTTTGTATGTTGGAAATGCTGTGATGAAAGATACTTTACAAACTATTATCACTTTCCATATATTTCTGTAGTTCAGATTCATTAATGGACATTTTCATGAAAATTCAATTTCCTCTTTTATCTCTGTGTAAAATGCATTTTAGACTATGCACGTGTGACAAAACACACAATATTTCTCTAAAATTATTTTAAGCAGAGATGATCATAACACTGTCATAATAGCTCAGTGAGCAATAAGATAGTATGTTTATTTTTAATAGAAAGATATAGTTAGCACTTTCCCATTTCCAGTGTGAGTCCCTTCTGCTATTTCAGAAACCAAATGAGAGAGAGAAGGGAGGGGAGGTGGAGGAGAAGCAGAAAGAGGGAGGGAGGGGAAAGAAAAGGAGGGAGGAAGGAAGGAAAGAAAAGTGTTCCATAGTTAAAAGAAATGCAATATGCACTGCTTTTGGAAACTGATACATCAGATTTTGCAACTTTAGCCACTAAATAGCTCTATGCAGAAATTCCTTTTACCAGTCTGTGAAAATTTGAATAATGATATCATGAAAATGTGTTGTGATTGGTGTGGTAACTTACATCTGAAGAGGTAAGATGCTCTATTTCTGAATCATATGCAGTGTCATAAACGAATGTTTCCCATATTTAAAAAAACATTGAAAAAAAGAAAATGTGCTGTGTATGTCAAGTGAAAATGTGAATGGGAGGTCTAGTTTAATGGCTAACAATATATTAACAGTAGTAGTAGCAAAAGCACTCATTAAGAAATTGTAATTTTTAGATTATCTTTGCAGTTGGATATGAACGGGATGAAAGAGAAGACATGGTAGAGAAGTTATTTAGAAGCAATGAATGACCAAAGAACAATTTTTCTTCTCATGTCATTTCCAGAAATTAGAATACTAGTTACAAATAGGAATTAAGACATCACCAGGATCTGTTCCTAAAAATTGGCAATACAGTAATTTAAAGGTTCATTTATTAATGCTTAGAAATTAGTGTGCTTTAAGCCAAGTTTTTCTTTTTTTTAAATATATATATATATTTATTGTTATTTATATCTTTTACATTTTGTATTCCCCTTGGGTAACCCACCACCAATTCACCCGTGATCCTTCTCCGTGGTCCCTTTTGTCCTTTTTCACTCCATTTTGTGCCTTTATCCTCCCCCTCACCACACCCCCCCAAGTGTCTCTCTCCTGTTTGATTTCCCTATAGTCCTGTTATAAGTGAAACCATTTGATATTTTTCTCTTTCTTTCTGGCTTGTTTCACTGAGTATGATCCCCTCTAATTCCATCCATGTCGCTGCAAATTGCATGTGTTTATCTTCTTTCTATGCTGAATAGTATTCCATTGTGTATATGTACCACATCTTCGTGATCCAATCATCTATTTTTGGACATCTGGGTTGCTTCCTTACCTTTGCTATTGTGAACAGTGCAGCAGTGAACATACGGGTGCATGTATCCTTTTGGATTAGTGTTTTTGTGTCCTTTGGGTAGATTCCCAAAAGTGGTATTGCTGGGTCGTATGGAAACTCCATGTTTAGCAGTTCGAGGAATCGCCATACAGCTTTCCATAGTGGTTGGACCAGTTCACATTCCCACCAGCAGTGTAGAAGAGTTCCTTTTTCTCCACATCCTTTCCAGCATTTGTTATTGCCTGTATTTTTAATGTGTGCCATCCTCACAGGTGTGAGGTGGTATCTCATTGTGGTTTTGATTTGCATTTCCTTGATTATAAGTGATGTTGAGCATTTTTTCATGGATCTGTTGGCCATTTGCTTTTCTTCTTTGGAGAAGTGCCTTTTGAGCTCTTCTGCCCATTTTTTGACTGGGTTATTGGCTTTGTTTTTGTTGAGTTGTGTGAGTTCCTTGTAAATTTTTGTTATCAATCCTTTATGGGATGTATTGTGTGCAAAGATCTTTTCCCAGTTGGTAGGGTGTCTGTTTTTTTTGGTTAATGTCTCTTTTGCTGTTCAGAAGCTTTTTATTTTGATGTAATCCCACCTGTTTTTCTTATACTATAAACAGATCTTTCTCTAAATACTGGATATAGTCACATATAGTGGTCTTAACGCTGTTGCCCATACTGAAAATTGTGAAGAATATAGTGATATTTTAAGTTAATGAACATGTTTTCCTTAAGTGTCTTTGTCTAAGTTAAAAATGACAAAGATGAACAATTAGAAAAAAATTACTTCCGGCATTTAATGAAGGGATTTGAAAGAGATAAATAATAAAATATGGTGAAAAGCCAGTTGTTTCAAATTAGATCAAATTACTAGGCTTTGCTGTGAGAACATATTTGAATCCTTAGCTATTTGAAATTAATTTCTAGTCTCTAAAGAACTAGACATGGTAGGAGATATATATACTAACCAATCAGAAATATGACCATTTGAAAATACTTTATGTATGAAAAAATAAAATTCTTATTGTTTTCTATATATTATACTTGTTTACTTACCTGTACTTCCTTCTTATAACAAACATGAATTTTTTTTTCCTAATGATCTTAGAAATCTGAAGTCTTTAACTTTTGGGCTACAAAAGTTTTGGCCTTTCTCCCTGCTGTCAGCAGACATGATACAAGAACTCAGATGGCGATTGTGATTAATAATGTTTTACTCTTCAGACTGCCTCTGTAAGTTTCATAATAAATTACAGTTACAAATATTCATTGTACTTTCATTGCATTACAATGGTTGATTTACTGATGTTTATAAAATGAAAGGTCAATTCAATAGTTGGAAATAGTTATAATAGCAGTGATAGTGAATGAATACTTATTTCTAAAAAAGAGAAAGAATAGAGAAAATCTGGCTGATAAGGTCATAAAGTTGAATAGTTGCATATGTCTAATTGCCCTATTTCTTCTAAAGGCCATAAACTCTGTCATATTTTGTAAATGCCAGAGTTGCAATCCCACATCTAGAAATATTCCTCAGACACAGTATCACAGATAGGAGTTCAAATAGTAAGGCAGGGAGGAAATTTAGGATGAATCCTCATCTATAAATTATCTCCTGAAAAATATTTGAGAAAAGTCAGAAGTCAATGCTAACAAAGAAAAAAAGAAATGTATCACAAGAAGAAAAATATTTAAAAATTAAGGACTAGATTGATCTGGTCTTAGATGTCTACACTTTGACAATATGCACATTTTTCTTAGTTCATGAGACAGAAAGGAAGATAAGGAAGAAATTATTTGCAAGGTATTTGAACGAGAGAAAAATCTTGATTTTATTTTTTCTTTTGATTTCCAGTATTGATGCTCAAGTATTTTTTTTTAGGTCAGGAAGGAGCAAGGGGCTCTTTACAGCGTCAGCAAATAGCTCTAGTATTTCCCAGAATGTATTAAAGTTACTAATTTCCATTTTACTTAATGGTTGATTTATTTTTTTAATTGCAATTAAAATTGCCTGGTAATTATAATTATATATTATCTTTCTAGTTTCAGTATTAAATAAGAAAAAAAATATCCCAGGTCACATAGGCTTCTTTTCCTAATTTTCTTCTGAAAGTCTTTTGTATTTACTTTTATATCTTTGCCAAAAACTAGTTGTTACTCTATTTTTGTTTCTTCGATGTATACATTTACCTCTTTGACCAAACTACATAATCTTGAGTCTTAAAATTGGGCAGTGTGAGTCCTCATTCTTCTTTTTTAATTGTTTTACTTAGCCTACCTCCTTTATTTTTTTCACATGTATCTTAGAATCACATTGTTTTTGACACCAATAATCTTTCTGGTAATTTGATTGGAATTTTATTAAGTCCATAGATTTGTGGAAACTTGATATTCTTATTCTGCTGAGTCTTTAAATCTATGGATATAGTTCGTCTTTTCATTTATTTATGACTATGATTCCCTTCAGTATAATTTGTAATTTTTTTAAAGATTTATTTTATTTTTTTATGCATGCAAGAACTGTGGTGTAGGCCAGAGGTGCAAGGGTGAGAAGATTCACCAGAGACAGAGTGGGGAGCAAAACAGACAGATCTACTGAAATACACTGCTGAGGGGAGCAGCGGGCTAGACAGGAGATGTCTGCTGTGCCATGTGGGTTAGCTCCCTGGCCAAGGGTCAAAGTCATGCCCCAGTGGTTGGCGATAGCTTAATAGCACTGAGACTGTAATGCCTGTGCCACCAGGTAGGCCTATAATTTGCAGTTTTCATCATAAAGATATTGAAAAAGTTTTGTTAGATTTGTACCTAAATATTTCCCCTTTTGTAAGGTATCTATCAATGAAGCTACAATCTGTTGTAAATGGAATTTTTTTTTCAAATATGAGTTCCCAATTGCAGATTACTAATATATTAAGGTAATATTGGTTTGGATGTATTGTCCATCTTATCTATTTAGCAATCTGGCTATACAGTTATTAGTTCTAGATATTTTCATAGAATTATTGTGATTTTCTATTTAGACAATCATGTCTTCATCTTCAAATAGGAATGATTTCATTTTCTCCTTTCCATCCTATATGCATTTTACTTCTTTTACATCATCATACCACATTGGATAGGATGCCTATTTTGATGAGAGTGAAGAGAGCAACCATTCTTACCTTATTTCCAATCTTAGGAGGAAAACACAGTCTTTCAATTTAAGTATGATGCTAGTTGTACATTTTCTGCATCCAGTTTTTCAGGTTGAGGGGATCTCATTTGAGTTCTAGCTTGCTGAGTATTTTGTTATTTATCTTTAACTTTTGGACAAATGTTTTTTCTGTATTAGCAGATATTACATGACATTTTTTCTTAGCCTGTTAATAAGATGGGTTATATTGATTGATTATTCAGGAAACAGTGCTGCACTTTCCAAATAAAATATTTGGAAAAAAGTTTATGTATCTATAGGCATAAGGGCCTATAGACCAAGGGCATGAAGATATTGATCTGTTATCTTTCGGTATGTCTGTCTGTTGCTCTCTTTCTCTCTCTCTGTCTCTTTTTTTTTTTCAGGGAAATTCTGGCATCATAAAATGAATTAAGTAATGTTTCCTTTTCTTCTATTGTTTGGAAAAAATGATGTGGAACTTACTGCTTATAGCTATTTAACTTCATTTAAATAAGTTTCTCTCTTTTAAATGTTTTGTAGAGTTTGCCAGTGGAACAGTGACAGTGTGATATCCATGGAAAGGGGAGGTTCTAGGTTTCCTGCCCCACCCAAGGAAGGGTGGAGCTGAGCAACTAAGAGAAGAAAGGGGAAAAAGGAAGGAGAGATGAAGAAGACTTGGAGGAGGTATATGGAGCAGAGAGAGAAGTGAAGAAGAAGTTGTGCTTGCATTTCGGCCTTAGACTTGTACCAGAAATTTGGGGGACATGGAAGTGTAACAGGGTAATCCCCAGGGAAAGTGGAGGTTCCAGGTTCCGTGCCCTACCCTAAGAAATGGTGGAGCTGGGGAGGCAGGGGAAGCTAGAAAAAACAGAGAGAAGGAAGGAAAGAGATCAAGAAGAGGAAGAGGCACATGGAGCAGAGAGAGATGGGAAGAAGTTGTGCTTGTCTCTTGGTCTCTTGGCCTTGGACTTGTATCAGAGACTTGGGCACATGGAAGGAGACACTTGAAAGAGAGAGGGATGTGGGTGAGAGACCCATGGGAGGCTGAGAATGGCAGCTTTTATCTTGACTTGGGTTTTGATTTTGCTCTTTTCCTTCCAGACTTGCTTTAACGGGTTCCATTAAGAAGGTGCCTTAGACTTGTGGCAGGATTTTGGGCCTCAGCTGCCCTGCTTTGGGCCATCCCTGTTTTGCTAGGCACCAACCCACAAGGGTATAGGTAACTTTGGGTGGTTCATGGGGAAGTTATTTTAACTGTTCTTTCTCTTTTTTGTTGCACACTGGTTGTATTAAGGTTCTTTTCTATTGAAGGTGTTATGCACTGAGATTATGCTTACCTATGTGACAGATGGCAGAACCCATTTAGAATAGGAAGGCAGACTTGGAGGCTTTGGGTTACCCCATTTTAGGCCTTGTGATTTTTCAACACTTATTCAATACTTTTAACATTTATATTACTATTTATTTGATCTATTTAATCTTGAGTAAATTTAGGTAGTTAACGGTTTTTGAGAACATTTTCTATTTCACATAAGTTTTTGAATTTATACTACTCATAGAAGATTACATAGTATTCCTTCATTACCTTTTAGCATCCTTGGAGTATGCATTGATGTCCAATATTTTATTTCTAATGTTGCTTCCTTCTATCTCCGTTTCTGTTGCTTTGGTCACTCTTACTATGTTTTTATCAACTTTATTGAATTTAATTTTGGTTTCATTGTTTTTGAATTTTTTTTCAGGTTTTAATTTCATTTATTTTTTGTTCTTATATATATCAGTTTTCTTTTTTTTGTCAATTTTGGGATACTTTTACCCCTATTTTTACAGCTTTTTTATTAAATGGTAGATTTTTAATTTTAGATCATTCTTATTTTTCTAAAATAATGCTATATATCTCTAAGCACTGCTTTAGCTATGACACACAAATGAGGACATGTGTCTAAATTTCATTCAGTTAAGGTATTTTCTAATTTCTCTTGAGGGTTCCTTTGAGATAAGTGGATTAATGAGACATTTGCTGCTTCATTCTAAGTATTTTCATATTTTCTTGTTATTCTGTTATTAAAATCATACATAATTTCATTTGTCGTAGAACATACTTCATACTACTTTGACTACTATTAATTTGTTAAGGTTGAGTTCATACCTTTTTTTGGGTAAAGATCTCTAAAGAAGTCAATTAAATCTTGCTTGGTAAATGTGTCATTTAATTCTTCATTATCCATGCTGATTTTCTGTCTTTTACTCTGTCACTGAAAAAGAAGTGTTGAAATAGACAACCATAATTGTACATTTGTTTATTTCTCCTTTTAGTTTTGACAGTTTTTGCTGCAGGTATTTTGAATTTCTCTTGCTTGTTTCCTTAGAAACATTCAAATAGAAATGAATAGATTTTACTATTGAAGAGGACGCTTTTTTTTAAAGATTTATTTATTTATGCATACAAGAACTGGGGTGTAGGCCAGAGGTGTGGGGGGTGAGAGGATTCACCAGAGACAGAGTGGGGAGCAGAACAGGCGGATCGACTGAAATACACTGCTGAGGGGATCAGCAGGCGAGACAAGGAGAGGTCTGCTGCACCATGTGGGAAGCTCCCTGGTTGGGGGTTGAACTCTTGCTGCAGTAGCTGTGGATAACTTCATAGTGCTGAGATTTAACCCCTTGAGCCACCAGGGAGCTCCCTCCTTTCTTGATTTTATGGCATATACATATATTAAACTCACAGTCTGAGACAATAAGCCAAAAAGTGTATGAGAAAATATAATTTTTAGATTATGCTCAAGTTTTTAAAAATAGAGTTAAAGATAGTTAAAAAAGTGAATTGTATTATATATAAAATTGTTGATACCTTCTTAATCCCATCCTCTTTTTTCAATTTTAATTCTGTACAAATACTGACCTTGAATATATATTTGACAAATGTTTTATTTAATTTTTCTCAGAAGTTTGTGTGTGTCTGTGTGTATAAAACTTTATTTTGCTTTTCATATATCTTCTAATTTTCCTTTCTAACATATATTTTTAAAAAGCATCTGTATATCGCTTGCACAACTCTTTGCATTCTTACTTAATTATATTGGCCTGTTTTGCCCCTTTCTATCTTTAGGCATAATTAAGTTGTATTTTATTGAAATCTTTAAGTTTCTTAAATAGTTCAAATTTCTTGGCATTAGGTTATAGAAATCTTTATGCAATGCATTCAAAAGTTTGAAAGACAACCAATATCTTTTCAACATCATCAACATCTCTAAAATCACAGGATGCTGCTTTGCTTCATGTAGTTTTTGTTCATATAGTTCTTCATATTCAATAATACAAATTTCAACATTTAATTACAATAGTATCACTCTCTCCAAAAAGAAGTTTAGAATAGTTTCTATCTCACATAATTTGAGAGGGAAGCACTGTTTCATTTGTAAAATGTGCTTTTATATCAATGATATGATAGCCAATATCTGAGTGATTAAAGCCTCCCCACTTTAAATTCTGAACTATTTTCGGTTTCTCTTATTAGCAAAACTATTTCTGATCTACTTTCCTTCACTGACCTGTAACTTTGGAAGAATGGGGATAATATTGTTGTCATTATCTTCTAAGCTCTTATTTGACAATTAAAATATTTGTATTATTGAAAACATGCAAGCCTGGGGAATGTTCATGTTTATATGTCCTCATCTGTATGCTTACAATTGCAAGAAATGACTCAGACACAGAGTGTTACAACACCAGCATTTATTTATGAGAGAAATTGGGAGAGAGAAAAAGAAAAAAGGAAAGAGTCACTAAGGACACAAATGGCCATCTGTCCTACCCCAGGTACTGTCCACAGTGTCCAGTAGTGCAAACCAAAAGCAGATCCTGAAGGATGATATTGTCCCTCTGATGAGGGCATAGAACTGGTGGCACACCAATAAGGGTAAACCAGGACCCAATTCACTGCGGCCACTGGAGGTGATCACAGGTAGTGCTGCTACCGCAGCACCACTGGCAACATCAACAGGAAATAGCTCTAAAGGTGGTAAGATACACGCAAGCAGCACAGGTCAGCGGCCTATCAGGTGAGAGTGCCAGTAGTGCCGGACACAGAGCAGCAATTGATCATCCAAAACAAGAAGTTGGAGATATGAATTGAAGGTCTTCCCAGGCCAAGTGCCTGAGTTTATCTTTTCACCTGCCTTTTATGGCTTCCAAGGGCCTTTTGTTCCTCCCCTTGCTTCCAACAGTGGCAAGAATTTCAAACCTGATTGGCACATTCTCAAAACTGCCATCGGTTTCAAAACCCAAGACCCACTGGCATGTGAAGTCTAATCTGAGCTAGTTCGGTTGTCTCTCACCACACGTGGCAGAGACACATACTTGGCAGTGGGCATATGTGGCAGTGGGCATATGTGGCAGTGGGCAAGGGAGCACAGTGGAGCCGGGGAACTGGGAGCCATGATGCTCCCTTATATTATAACCACTTTCTGCAGATTCATTATTCTTTGTTGCCACTTTCACCATCATACACTCTCTGTTCTCCCACATGTCTAGTAGATATTTTTCTTAGTTTTATGTTTTCTGTTTTTTATATTACTGAGTCTTTAAAATATTTAGTGAAAAGTGTGCAATATTGAGTTATAAGTTAAGAGTTACATGGCTTAAAGGACTAATTTTTATTAGCCATTTTAGTTTTAAAACTTTGCCGAGTCCTAAATTGTATGTGAATTTCTAGAGGCTAAGAACTGTGGTTTTACAATGCAGGACATGAAGATTAACTCTTTTATATGCATTATATCTGCAGAATGATAAATATAGATATTGCCTGATGTAAATAATTTTAGAAATGCTTGAAATAATAACTGTCATAAGAGTTCCTTTTCAAATAGCTTATAATGTCTAATAAAAAAAATAACACAATCGTGACACTGGTTAGTCTTAGAAAGATCAGTCAAATGTTTTTTTTTAATGCCAGCTTAATATTTAGTTTCAATTTCATGACTACTCACATATTTTGAGAATTTAACAAATGTTTTCACTTTGAACTTTTATATATTCTAACTTTAATGTGAGTGTTGCCTACCAAGCAATTTTCCATAATCTTAAGAAATTTATCTGCCCACATGCTCCTCAAAACTCTGGAGTTTGTATGTATTTTCTCTGAAATTATTCTATTTGCTTAAAAATTATTTAAAATATTCTACTTAAGGACTGTATAATCCCTCACTCTAAAATCTTTCTTAAAGATGAATCCTACATAGCAGGTTTATTTAGAAAATAACAAATCAAACTAAACAACAACAACATCAGTGCATCTTCTGTACATTTATAAACAATGTTGAAAATTCTAGATTCCCAGTTCTCTATCCTAGCATTGACAACTCCATGACACAATCGTTTCCTAAGAACAGAATTAAAAAAAAAATAGAGCTAAACAAAATTGTACATATTGTGTTTGCCAGTGCCTGTCAAATCTCAAAAGGTGAAAAGAACTCATGTAGGATGTAGAGAGGACTGGAAACCTTCCACCACAGATTTAAAAATAAGTTGCCTTCCATAACTCTACCAGATGTACAAAACCCAGAGTTCATGTGTGTATACTGAGTAATACCAGAAAAGGGCAAAAGGAAGATTGTTCATGTGAAAAGTAGAGTACTTTATTTGTGACCTTGCAGACCTGAAAGAAAAATGTCCATAATTTGTTACTTTCCTGAGCTTCAATTTCTTTAATGGCTTTAAGTTCTGTAAACATTGTACCTCTGTACTCAACTAACTCAAATCTTTTTTTTTTAGTCCTTTTTTCCCCATAATAAACATGTACTATAGTCACTGATTTTAAAAAGATCATTTTTGACAAAGAAATTCACTGCAATAGGCTACTGAAATTTAGGGGAGGCATTGAGAATTTAAGAATGAGGAAACAGGGGAGTTACTTGGGCTGATACAAGCATATGTTATAGAAATGGAAATAGGTTGAAATTGAACATGATAAAATTTAGTCTGAATGTCAGGAAAAGTTGTCAAATCTGAGATTTAATTAGGTGGTGGAATAGTTTCCCAGAAGAAATGGCAGAAATTTATTGCTGGAGCTATTTAAAATTGGCCTGGACAAAGCACAAGGGAATATACAGAAGGGGGCAATCCTTCACAGATCCTCGAGGATTGATGTAGCTTGCAATTGGTCTATTGCATTTCTAATGTTCATGACCATTATTCTAACATTTCACTTCACAATGCTAGCTAAATGTGTTCCCTTTACCACTATAACCCTGATAATCAGAACATTACATGATACCCACAGGAATACCCACAGAGACTTTTTGAAAAAAAAATGATCCAAGCTGAACATTCCCATTTATTTTATTAATAACATGACTGTCCTACCTTCACCCCTCCTTCCATCCCTCCCTCTCCCCCCTTCCCCCTTCCTTCTTTCCTTCCATTTCTTATTTCTCATCTCTATGTGAAGACAAGAGCACTCATTTCTTTATTAGTTTATCCATTCACACATTCATTTTATATTTCAACTTTCTCTTTTAGACAAATAATTGATTTTCCTCATAGCTTGCCTACTTCTCTTTATTTTTCTTATTTTTATCAAAGTAACTTCGCATTATAACATAAAAATTTCAAGTGTTTGACACGGAGAATCAACACACACACACACACACACATTTAATCTGAATAAAGGTCCAAAAAAGGATTTTGCAATGCCTTATAAATATCTCCAAGATCATTGCATATAAGATCTGGTTGAACAACTCTCTTTTTTCATTGAATCTCTGAATAATAATAAGTAGAACCTGAAATTAGATGAAATCCTGGTGTTATTTCTTAACAGCCTTACGAGCCAAATCAATAAATTTGGTTTTTGAGGGAAAAATAAATTACACACACACACACAGACACACACACAAACACACCACAATATTCCTTGCCATACACATAAGCTTGGAATGTGTTTTATTCACTTAGATTTCTTTCCCTTTAGCAAAAGTGTGCCTTAGCTAGCACACATCAAGATAAACCTTATAGGCAAAAGGTTTTTGTACTCCTCTCCCAAGACTTTTGCTGCCATTTTGAAAGTTAGAGAAATATTCTTTTCCTTAGAGTAGGAACTAACATTAAAAAAAAGAAATGTCTTTGTGTTAGAAATGACAATGTGTTAGATTTTTTCCCTATATTATCATATTGAACCATGACAGCCCTCCGAGGTAGATTTCTCATTGACCTAATTTTCAGAGAACTTACTCGTCCAAGGTCACACAGCTAGTACTTGTTAGATAAGGCCTAGAATGCAGGTAGTTTGAAAGAACTAAGTGTCTCTGAACGACAAACATAGGTTACTATATAATGTTCTGAATCCATGACTTTTGAGAGCCTTCAGTATGTTGATGTATGTGCCAGTGATATGTGCAGGGAATCAAAGGACAAGACAAATTCTTTTCATATTTGATATTCAAATTCTACACATCTTTTGTTTTATTTCATAGATTTGATTTCCAATATCTAGAATGAGTTCAGATAAACTGACACTTGGGAATTACATCATTCACCAGATGCTAGTACTCCAATGGCTGATGATGTGGAGGCATTTGAGACTCTCTCCTACCTTTTGAATACTAACCAAGACAACTGCTGTCTTAGTAAAAACTTCAAATCCTTTCATAATTCTGCAAAATGTAATTAGGTCACTACCAAGCCATTTATTTTTGAGACAGAATAACCTTAATTCCGTATGCTATCATTTTTATCTATACACTTGAACTATTTGGGGACAATGAATATATATTATATTAAGTATAAATGTTGTTCTTATGAAACAGCATAAGTAAAAATGAACAGAATTTAGCAGAGTGTGATGAAATCTTTATAGGAAGAGAGAATCATCTTTTGCCATTCTGAAATATTGTTTATTTCCATTGTTTAAATTATTTAGGATATTTTAATATATGCAATTACATTATTACTATTTTTAAATGCAGTTGCACTTCTTGGATCATTATCAATTCCATCATTTCTGTACGAAATATTTGTTTTATAATCTGTATTACTAATATATGAAGGATACAGAATATCTAAACATGGGAAACAGGATATGGTACAGGTTCAAATTTGATATTATTATGCAGTGAATTTTCTAAGCTCTTCTAATCAGTAGAAAATGCTAGAAGTAATGCCAGTCTAAGGGGAACAAACTAATTAGTAATAATGATAGCAGCTGAGAGCATACCTTGAAGCAGTTTTTGTTTCTGTCAATGCCAAAGAAAACAATGGTATCAAATGATAAAGGTAGTAATGAAGGCTTAAAAATTTTTGTACCAGAAGCAAATATATATTACTAATTGGGTAGTTGGAGACAAGAAATCCGTGAAGAAAACTCAAAAGAAATTTATGTACATGTACATTATGTTCATGATTGCTAGACCAGGTGATTTTGTAGGGTTGTAACTAATCAACACTCAGCTTTAAAGTGAAAGATCTGAAAATATTAGATAAAATTCTGGCAAGAAGTAAAGAATCATTGTGAATATTTATTGCCATTTATTGTTGGGTGAGAGGAAACTAGAAATATCACCCTCTCCCAGAAAAATGTGGACTAGATTTTGTGAAAGTCAAACACATTAATTTTAATTGTCATAACAGACAGATGCTATGAGCAAAATTTTGTGCCCCAAATTATTATTCTTTCTATAATAAGGAGGTCTGAGATATCACTGAAACCTGGAGTACAGGTGGACCTACAGGATTCAATGAAGATCTAGGGATCATAAAAATTGCAATATAGCCAAAAGTCTTTTTGAATTAGTGTTCAAAGACTGAAATGAAAAAGTAGAACTACAACAAAGTTATCAGCTCAAGGAGGTTAAAGGGAAGAAAGGACTAAATCAATTATACTTATTTATCCATGGTCCAAGTATAGTTAAAATGCGGAGGAGCCAAGTAGAGAATGGTAAGAAATGTCTGTGAATATAAGCAAACCAGGAGTGGAGAATGACTGCAATGGATACTATCAGCGCACTCATGGTTAATAGGAGCCGAGTTGGAAAACTGATGTAGAGAATTTCTTCAGCGATGCAAAAACTTAATTTGGGATTGATTTTGTGAAGAAGGATAGTGAATTTCTTTACACAAGTAAGTGATGAGATATTTCATAGCACTGGTCAACAAATTTTTACAAAAGTCATGTCACTCAAATCAAATTAGTCATTTCCTATCAATTTCTATGTGCTCAACACAAACATGAGTCAAATTCTAATTTTAGCTCTAGTTTTTTTTTGTAATCTGCAATAAAGAGATGTTTATATCACAAAATGAATGCCAACAGTAATAGGCCTATGGTTAATACCTGTAAAAAAATCAAGTCATAGACTACTTCTTCGATTTCTTCACTTGTCTCTTGCACAGCTGTTCAGGAATAGAATAGATGGAAGATGGTTTCCATTGTGCAAAAGCACAGCCTTAAGACTCAGTTTCCAAAAGTCTAGAGATAGTCTCCATTCTCCATTCATTCATGAATGATTTTTCAGGCATTCATGAGGCCCTCAATATCAGAACAGAATACCAGAGTACTTTCCTTTCTGAAGAAAAGCTCCAACTGCTGCTGGCACTTTTGACAGAAAATAATTGTGACATCTTCTTCTAGAAGATTCCATTGTTGGAGTCTTTATCCTAGCAATTCTGCCTTGTGCTTGGATAAGTCCAAACACAAACCAGGTCATTTAGTTCTTCCTGTGTTAGTCTGTGTGGGGTTGATGATGCACCACAGTGAAAATCTGGATCACTGCATGCTGATGGGACAGGAGAAGAGCAGGTCGGCTCAGCCTTGTCCTCATCAGATGAATGAAGAGAACATTCTGCTGGAGGTTCTGGAATAGGAAGTCCCTCACCATGTGGAACTTGTCTCAATGCAGACGAAATTGTATGGGTAGACTATTCTCGACTTCTTTTGCTTCGTTATTCCGCCAGAAAAAGGAGGAACCAAGCAGAAGTAACAGTCTTTTATGTGGTTGCTTGGCTCTCTCCACACCATGGGCACTGCAAATGGCATTGATGGTCTTTTGCCATTTAAACACTGTGAAAGCTGTGTTGTACATGTAGCACACCATATATGAGGGGCTCTAGGCTTGTCTTGGTCACCATTCTTGCATCTGAAGTAAAAATGATAAGCCTTCTTCACTTGAGAAGTTATCCTTTTCTTCTGGTTGGCAAATGTCACTTCCCCACAAATAGAGCAGAAGTTGTCCACGCAATTAACGCACTTTCGAGGCATTACTGTTCTGTATTGTGCCTAAATGGATAAAATAATAACAGTTCTATGGAATAGTAGCTTAAACTGTCTTGTACAAGGTCTGAAATATTTTCAATGCTCAACCTTTCTGACATGGCTTTCTATAGTGTACTGCTGATGCCAGCTTACTTCAGCAGCTGCCTGGCAGTAGTATTGCACTGCATCAGAAAATGATGCAATAAACTCTGGGTGATGTGTGCATGATGGTATTATGCAATGTGATGCAATATGACATCATTTTACGCTGACTTAGGATGTTGTTGCAGTCCTACTGGATACATTGACGTGGTGAAACATATAAAATGAATTACATGAAATATCTTCAAAACGAGAGCTAATAAAAAATTTTCAGGGTTATATTCATGTTCAGCACACCAAGATACTACAGATTAGGACCTTTTTAAGTCAGTAATGATCTCAATGTTGACCAGTGTAGTTTTTCTGATAAGTAAGAATTTAAGTCTCAATTATGATAGAGATAGGCTAACTGGGCTACAAGTATTAGAAGAGGGCCTCCCTGGGGGCGCAAGGAGTTAAGTCTCAGCCTATCAAGCTATCCGAATCCACTGCAACAAGAGTTTGATCCCCAGCCAGGGAGCTTCCCACATGGCACAGAGGACCTATCCTGCCTCGCCCGCTGCTCCCCTCAGCAGTGTACTTCTGATCTGCCTATTCTGTTCCCCACTCTGTCTCTGGTGAATCCTTTCACCCCCCACACCTCTGGTCTGCACCCCAGCTCTTGTATATATATAAATAAATAAATCTTAAAAAAAAGAATTAGAAGAACATCAAAGCCACAGATATTACAGGTCTTTATAATTCTATCTGCATGTTCAGTGCTATTTTTCCTGTATCTTGTCTTAGTTACACTGATCAGCTTAGAAAAAGTACTGTGGTATAATTGCTATAGACCTGCTGATTCATCTTCTTCAAAGACTGGGTAGCAAGGCCATCCTTGATGACTCTTAGAGGGGTTACTGGAGCTGCTACGCTCTTACTTGATTTTCCAATTGGTAAAACCCTGCTTTGATTGTAAGAGATAAATAACTTTAACCTTCTTCCAGAGGTGACACTGTGATAATTGGCTAATTCCACTGTCTGAGTATGTACCTTCTCATGAAGACATAGTGCTGGATGTACCAGAAAGCATTAGGTCTAACAGAATTGGTTTGGGCACACTAAATTCACATGTATATAACAATATTTCTGTCTTTTTTTAAAATAAAAAAGCAACCAACCCAGTATATGCTTTTTCTTATTTGTTAAGATAAATCATGGCATAATTTATATATATGCAAATGTATTTCTATATATTCTAGTATATGTGTGTATATATATACATATATATATATAATTAAATATCTCTTAGCCATGTGACCTTGGGAGGTTGTCTCAATGTTCTGAATTTGTTTTCTCATCTTTAAAAATGGTTATAATATTACCTACCTAACATGGTTATTAAGATTAAATGAGAAATACTGTCAGTGTGAATGGCTGGCTCACATTGACTCTCAAAAAATATTTGCTGAATATTTATTTATTGTGACTCAGTTGTTTTCAACTGACTTTTAGAGTTATTCCTGTCATGCACATAGAAATATTTTTTACTCTATCACTGTGCACTTTATAGTGATTCATGCACAAGAATTGCAGATGTTTCCGTATAAACATTGATAAAAAAAAAAAGCTTAGTTCTTAGTGATGCAATTTAAGCAGTAACTTAATAGAAGAGACAACATTAATTTTCCTAGGTATGCTTCATACTGAGTGACCTATACAGGTTTACAAAGAGACCTGTAGAATCAATAGCTGCCCTTTCGTGGAACTTAAAAATTAAGGAAAGGGAAATGTGCTGTGGTATTTAACTAAATTTTGCAAAAATACAAATATAAAAACCCACTTGATACAGGGAAAATGGACAAAAAATTTTCATTTGTCAAACTGTACCCTTTTTATTATTTGTTGTATAAAAGCTTTTTTTTTAAAAAAAGATTTATTTATGCATACAAGCTGGGATACAGGCCAGAGGTGTGGGGCGGTGAGAGGGTTCACCAGAGACAGAGTGGGGAGCAGAACAGGCAGATAAAAAATACACTGCTGAGGGGAGCAGTGGGCGAGGCAGGAGAGGTCTGCCACGCCATGTGGGAATCTCCCCAGCTGGGCGTCGAACTCACGTTGCCGCTGCCATCTCCACAGCGCAGCGCTTAACCACTGCACCACCAGGGAGGCCCTATTTTATAAAAGGTTTTTCAGGGATTACTTATAATGTTCAGATGAGAGCAAACTAATGTTAAGAGACAACTCTCCATACACACATGCAAATACCCAAACACACCCTTGAGGCTTTTTAATTTGAAATTGTATACAAATTGTAATTAGATATATAAATGGGGTGTCAATGCAAAGGTCAATTTTTCTTACTAGCTCATGGACCAAGAATCCTGGCTCAGTTATTTATACCTCTACTCCATCCTTCCTCATCTTAGATTCCTTTCAGTGAATGAAACAATGAGGCATGGCACATGAGAGCTTTCTGTGTGTTGTTATCATCTCCTGGTTACTGTGTGAGGCAGGTACACTTTAATAATTAAAACAAGAGTGCAGGAAATTATTATATATTGTAATGAATTCTATTTCAATTGGTGGTGAAAAATTAGCTACCTGCATCATCTGATACTCCAAAATAGCAGTAGTTCACACAGTTTCTGTTTGGCATTCACTTCCTTGAGGAACTCCATTAACTTCTCTAGCAAAGTTTCCTACTGAGTCCACAACCATGATAGATTAGCTTTTCAGAGGATCCAGTAAAATCACAATGATATTTAGCTCTTATAGAAATTTCAGAAATATATCCTATTGCTGTCCTTCTATCCTTAAAATGTACATCATATGGCACTCTAAAAGAGGTAATATCTATGTTTTAAACTACTATGCTTGAAAACCAAAATAATCAAGTATTTAATCAATTTTCTTTTAATAGTCATCTATTGAGTACCAACTGTATGACAGACATTGTATTAGCAACTGGGGGTTCTATTATAAGTGAATGGATATAGCTATCCTCAAATGTCCTGAACTTGGCTAGATCTAGTGGCTGGAAATGCATCTACACTCACTAAAATCAGGCAGGACTAACAGTGTTAGACATTTGAAAAAAATAATGGACATGTTAATATTTATACAGCCATTCTTTGTAACAGAGATTTTTAAATTTATGAGTACATGAGAATCACAACAGAAATTATTTGAAATATATATTTTTGGACCTTAGAATTTCTGATTCGTTATATCCCCCAAAAGGTGGAGCTAAGTGGTAAGGTGACTTGAAAGAAGACTTGGAGAGAAGAGTTAAGAGGCGGCATGTGGAACAGAGAGAAGTTGCATTTGCTTCTCAGCTTTGGACTTACATCAGCGACTTGGAGGACATAAAAGGAGACACGTGGATTTCAGACATGGAAAGATACTTGGAGACAGCCATAGGGAAGATGACAGTGGCAGCATTTACCTTGATCTGTACTTTCCTTGCTCCTTTCCTCCCAGACTTGCCTGGCTCCTCTTGCCCTTTTTCTATGTATCCCCACCAGAAAGTTCCTTAGACTTGTGACAAGCTTTTGGGCCTCAGTGGCCCAACTTTGGGCCAACCCTGTTTGGCTAAGCATTTACCCACCAGGGAGTAGATAACTTTGGATGTTTTTCCACCACTTTTCCACTGTGGATGTGCTGAAAAAATGAGGACACCTAAGAATGTCCCCAGTGAAATAGAAATGGGGGAAGGGACACCCAGTCACTGGAGGTGAGGTACCACACTCCATGTATAATTTTCTCCCTATCAGTCCTAAAGAGCAATAGCCTTAATCTTCATGGAGTCAGGGCGGGGAAAGGCAATGAGTAGGGTAACCCCTAGAGTCCTGGTGTAACTCATTTTGACAGGGGAAAAAAAATAGAAAGAGGCAGTCTTTGACTACTGAAGTTGGATGTAAAATGAGTGCTGGGTCGAGAATTATAGCCTTAGTGTAACAGTGTAATCTGAAGAGGGGAGGTCCCATTTTCCCTGTGCCACCCATTTTCCCTGTGCCACCCAATGTGCCACCCATGTGCTAAGCATGGAAGAGAAGCTAAAAAACTGCAGAGAGGAGACTAAAAGGAGAAGACACATGGAAGAGAGACACCTGAAAAAGAAGCCGCGGTTGCTTCTTGGTCCTGGACTTGTACCAAGGACTTGGGGGATGTGGAAGGAAACATGTGATAGAGACATGACTGAGAGACCCCTGGGGAGGCTAAAAATGGCAGCTTTTATTTAGACTTGGACTTTGATTTTGCTCCTTTCTTTCCAGACTTGCCTGGCCACTCCTCCCCCCTTTCCTATGGTTGCCCACTAGAAGTTACTGTTAGCGGGTAGAATGAGGGACACCCCAGGACCCCCAAGCCTGCCTGCTCCAAATGGATTCTGCCATCTGCCACATAAAGAAAAACATATTCTTAGTGCATAAGACCTTCAATAAAAATAACTTTAATACAATTAGTGTGCAATAAAGAGAAGGGAAATAATATAGTTTCCAAAACAAACGCCAAACGTTACTCATCCCCTCGTGGGTATATACCCAGACGAACATTGTCAGCCCAAACCACAGGGTTGTTGACACCCAAAAGCTTGCCACATGTCTAAGGCACCTTCTGGTGGGGACCCATAGGAAAAGGGTCGAAAGGGCCAGGCAAGTCTGGAAAGAAAGAAAATCAAGAAAAAAGTTGCCATTGTCAGCCTCCCCATGGGTCTCTCACCCTTGTTTCTGTCTCTTCTAAGTATCACCTTCCATGTCCCCCAAGTTCCTGGTACAAGTCCAAGGCTTAGAAGCAAGAGTGACTTCTTCTTCACGTGTCTCTCTGTTCCATGTGCCTCCTCCAGTCTTCTCTTTCTCCATGTCTCTCCACTTCTTCCTCATCTTCTTTCTCCTCTTCTTCCTCCCATTCCTTTTCCCAGTTTTTTAGTTTCACCTCCCTGCCCAACTGTACCTTTCCTTAGGGTGTGGCAGGGAATCTAGAAGTTCCCCTTACCTTAGATTTGTGGCATGCTTTAGGAACTCAGTGGCCCCAATGTGCACTAATCCTATTGGTAAATGCCCACATTTACCCACGAGGGAATGGGGAACTTTGGATGTTTCATTGGGAAACTATATACTTTCTCTGTTGTCTCTCTATTACACACTAATTGTATTAAAGTTCTTTTCTGTTGAAGATCTTACACGCTAAAAGTATGTTTTGTCTTTATTGCAGGATGGCAGAACTTATTTGGAACATGCAAAGTTTGAGGGGTCTCTGGGTGACCCTCAGTCTCTCCACTAATTTAGGAGAAGCAGAAACATTGAAAAAGCCATATTCCCAAGAGCCAAGGACAAGTAGCCAGCCTATGGCTGAAGTTCAATCAGAATATCAGAAAAAAATTTCAGCCTCCACCTCCAAGTTTAAAAGATCTAATTGCATATAATTTGCAAAAAAGACTCCCTTTCTGAAGGACAGCACAAAAGAAAGACCAAAAGTTGAGGGTTAAGCAGACATAAACTCCCTTTGGCAAACTAGCCCCCACCCTAAACACAGATATCGATAGAAATTAAAGCCTGTGATAAGGCTGAATGTAACCATAGCAACAAGTCTCAAAGTCAGCCCAACACTTAGATTAACTCAAACTCCTGCACTATAGGTTTAGCAAAGAGAAAAGCTGGCATTTCTAGGCATCAGCATTATTTACTTCAGTTTCTACTATACTACATAATGTGTTTGGCTTTCAAAACAATTACAAAGAATAACAAATTACAATAAAAATAGCATATTCCCATGAGACAAGAAAGCATTCTAACCAGAACTAGATATGACAACAATGTTGGGTTTTCCAACACTAATGATAGAAACGAAACCATACATTCAAGAAACTCAGAGAACACCAAGAAAGGAAAAAATGTCAAATAAATGAAAGAATTAAAGGTAAAAAAAGTATGTATCCAAGTACATCATTTTCAAATTACTGAAAAAAATCCTAGATTGTCTTTGCAACCTGTAATAGGTGTGCTTCAGGGAAAGGCGAGGTTTTAGGTTCCCTGCCCCCACCCTAAAGAAGTGTGGAGCTGAGCAGCAAAGAAAGTAAGAAAAAGGGGCCTCCCTGGTGGTGCAGCAGTTGAGCACTGCGCTTTGGGGCTGTCAGCAGCACGTGATGCGAGTTCAACGCCCGGCCGGGGAGAATCCCACATGGTGCGGCAGACCTCCCCTGCCCCGCCCGCTGCTCCCCTCAGCAGTGTATTTCTGATCTGCCTGTTCTGCTCCCCACTCTGTCTCTGGTGAACCCTCTCACCACCCCACGCCTCTGGCCTGTACCCCAGCTTGTATGTATAAATAAATAAATCTTTGAAAAAAAAAAAGAATGTAAGAAAAAGACCTGGAGGAGTCATATGAAGCAGAGAGTCATGTGAAGAAGCTGTGCTTGTTTCTTGGCCTTGGATTTGTACCAGGGACTTAGATGACATGAAAATGTTGGGGGGGAAAGGACATCTGTAACAAACTCCACAGATAGGTTTATGGACCCCACCTCAGACCAAAGAGATCCAAGACACCAAGGACTACAAATCCCACGTCATCACTACCTAAGGGAGGCTTGCTGGGAACTGAGGGTGGAGTTAAGCAGCCAGATTTGGTATATAACCAGACATGTGGGCCTTGGGGGTCTCTTAGCTTCTTGCTGGGCTACAGCGCTCCATTCGGGGTTTCCAGCTCTGCGGATTTCGTAGGAAGTGTTTGCCGATTTATCTCTTTTTCCCTGAGTTATTCATTTCTTCATTTCCCCTCCTTTTGTAAATAAACCCTTTATTAACTTTTTTGTGTGTGCCTGCAGTTGAGTCTTATTATAAGTCCTTTTTTTAAGCACATGGGTGAGGACCCACAGTCAGGCACCTTATTGCATATCGGGGTTGCCCTGTAACAGAAGGAGACACTTGAAACAGACATGGATGAGAGATCCATGGGGAGGTTGATAACGGCAGTCTTTATCTTGATTTTGATTTTGCTTTTTTCCCTCCAGGCTTGCCTGCCCTCTTCTGCCCATTTCCTGTGTTTCCCTTACAGAAGGTGCCTTAGGCCTGAGGCAAGATTTTGGACCTCACGGGCCCTGTTTTGGTACAGCCCTGTTTGGCTGGGCATTTACCCATGAGGGGATGGGAAAATTTGGGTGCTTGATTTGGAAACTGTATTCTTTCTCTTCTCTCTTTTGCACACTAAATATTGCACATTAATTGTATTAAAGTTCCTGTCCATTGAAGGTATTGCGCACTAGAGTATGTTTTGTCTTTACGCGGCGGCAGGTTTGGGGGGCCTGAGGTACCCTTCACTGCACCTTGTAACAAACCTACTAAAGGGAAGACTTTTGGTAAAATGTGCTTTTGTTTATCTCCTGTGATAGTTGGAATGTGACTCCTCCCAATTCTCGAAACCTGTGACTGTGTTATAATACAGGGAAAAAGGGACTTTGAAGAAATGATTAAGGATTTTGAGATGGGGATGTGACCCTGGATTATTGTTTGAACCTTGAATGAAGTCATAATGATACAGGGCAAGAGAGAGGGGCACCCCCGAAACCCCCAGGCCTGCCCTGTTCTAAATGGGTTCTGCCATCCGCCGCATCAATACAAAACATACAGGACCTTTTGTGCAAAGAAACTTTAATACAATTAGAAAGGACAGAGAAGACAAAGAATATATTTTCTAAGTCAAGCACCCAAAGTTATCTATCCATCCTCTCGTGGGTAAAAGTCCACCCAAACGGGATTGGCCCAAAGCAAGTCTCGAAAGCCTGACACCAGTCTAGAACAACTTTGGGCAGGGACCCATAGAAAAGGGTCAGAAACAGGCAGAGAATTCTGGGAGGAACCAAAACACCTTTCGGCAGGGACCCATACAAAAGGGTCAGAAACAGCCAGACAATTCTGGGAGTTAAACAGCAAAATCAAAACCAAGATCAACGTTGCCATATTCAAACCTCCCCACGGGTCTCTCCCCCACATCTGTTTAATCAGTCCAGGCCAGTGCATCTTCTTTACATGTCTCTCTGCTCCTGGGCCTCTTCTGGCTCTCCATCCTGCTCCCTTCCTTCTCCTATCTCTTCTGTATCTTGTGTCCCTCCTTCTCTCTTCTCCAGCTTTTTATCTCTCCTGCTCAGCTCCACCCTCCCTTGGGTGGGGCAGGGAACCTGGAACACACTCTTTTTCTAGGGACACCCTGTTACAAGCCAAGGAATGCTGGTGGTCTCTTGAAACTGAAAAAAGCAATGGGAATGATTGTCCCTAGAGCTGTCAGAAACCTCCTCCCCCCCATGGCACCTTGAGCTTAGTCCCGAGTAAAGCGAGTATCTTCTACTTCACTAACGTTATTGGCTTGGAAAGAGCAGTGCACAATAATTCAGAATAATCGCACATCCTAATATAAATCCTGTCAATATGTTATCTTTTCAAAACCCCATTTAAATCTCATTTTTTTAAAGAGGTGTCCTGCAGCCTTCTATATTGTATTTGTAGTTGATGTAGTAGGCAGAATAATGCCCCCCATCTCCACCCCTAGGACCAGTGAATGTTTTACATTACTTGGAAAAGGGGAATTAAGATTGCAGATGGAATCAGGGTTGCTAATCAACTTATCATTAACAAAGATTATCCTGGGTTGTTTGAGTGGGTCTAAAGTACAAGAGTCCTTAAAGTGGGAGAAAAGGTCAAACAGAGGAAGATGTGACTATGGTATAGAAAGATAGCATGTTTCAGGCTATAAAGATGGAGAAAAGAGGCCATGAGGCAAAAAATGTGAGGAATATCTAGCATCTGAAAAAGGCAAGAAGGTGGATTACCACATGAATTCTACAGAAAGAGAAGAAGCCTTACTGTCACCAGCCTGGTAACTGCTGTGGGGAAGAACCAGGGTGGAAGCCGGAGGCCAGGGGGTAAAGAATTCACCAGAGACAGAGAGGGAACAGAGAAGGTGGATTTATTGAAATACACTACAAAGAGAATCAGCTGGCAAGACAGAAGTCTGTGAATGAAGAAGCATTTGGGGATCCCTTTTATAATCTGTTTTCTTGAGCTTCTCATGACCGGGGCATCAGTTGGGGCCAGTAGTTAGTGCTGGGATGTCTGGTCTTGGGCATTGACCTTTGACACAGAATGTGTCCTGGCCCTGCTTCCACATTGATGTGCAAAATGATGTCTTATGGCCTGGTTCCCATAGCAACCTGATCAATTGCCTTTTTCTATTCAAGCCTCCCAAATCTTCCTGCTGGACAAAGGCTGGGGGGTTATATTTTAACCTTGCTAAGTGATACCCTGACATTAACCGTAAGTTGCCCATCCTTGCTCTGTTTGTCTGACCTCTTTTGCTGTTTATCTTTTTGTAAAGATAAAAAATACAGAAATCCAGACTAGACTGGCTGAGACCAAGATGGAGGCAGAAGGCAAGGGTTAAGACTTAGTCTCATTACCATAGTAAAAATCCTGCTCACCTGTGCCATGACAGATGTGGTCAAGATCAAACTGGGAAGAAAAGGGATATGAAGCCTGCCCATTCCTCTGAAATGCTACTTATGCAGACCCTTTAGCCTCTTGCCTTCATTTATATCTCCCAATATAAGTCCCTGCTTCTCTCCAGTCTGGGAACGTGAACATTAAGACAGTTGTCCACCATGTCCTTAGGTTTGCTGAAAGCTGATTAAGCCTGATTTCCTTCTGCTAAATCTTGCTTTCTGGAGTTTTGGCTTGTGAGTGATGAGTGGCTAGATCCAAATGATGATAACATTACCAACACCTGGATCTTAGAGCGATTCAATTTGGATTTGTAACCCAGGAAGCTGTAAGAGAACAAATTTGTATTGTTTTAAACCACTAAGTTTGTAGTGATTTGTTAGAAGCAGCAATAAGAAACTAATGCATTTCCTATAATCTTTTTTTAACCTAATAGTTTCTCTTTTATCAGTTATAACTTCTTTTTTTTTAAAGATTTGGTTATCTATGCATACAAGCTGGGGTACAGGCCAGAGGCGTAGGGCGGCAAGAGGGTACATCAGAGACAGAGTGGGGAGCAGAACAGGCAGATCAATGGAAATACACTGCTGAGGGGAGCAGCAGGCAAGGCAGGAGAGGTCTGCCCTGCCATGTGGGAATCTCCCCCGCCAGGTGTTGAACTCTCGAAGTCATTGCTGACAGCTCCACAGCGCAGCGCTTAACCTCTGTGCCATCAGGGAGGCCCCCTATCAGTTATAATTTCTAAATTGGAATAATTGAGCAGTCTTAAAGAAATGAATACAACTAATGATTAATCATTTTATTTTTCCAGTATGATTGAAAATACAGTCCTCATCCTCACACAAAATTTGGGCCTATTCCATGTATCCCTTATTTACTTTACATATTGCTTCATTTTAAGAAATAATTCAAAACAATGATCAGCATTAAATTCAATAGCTTATAGTTTTCATTATTTTAAAATAAATTTGTTTATGTATGTCACCAGACACTAGGAAATAATCTTTTTTTCTCCACCTAATTAGACATCATACAACTTGACAAACATGTCTTCATTTAATACCATATTTTGAAAGTGAATTAAAATTATCAAGATAAACATCAAATCATACTCTAACAAATATTTATGTTCCTAACAACAACAGTTGTGTCAATGATCAAGGACTGACATTTTAGTTTTGTGTCACTTCCAGCCAAAGACAACAGATTTATTGACCACTTTCCTTTTTGGCAGTATAACAGCTAAAATTTTTTCCTTTAAAGTTTAAAAACGAAGATATTTCCCTCCTAGTGTGATGCTAGAAAAGTTGTAATTAGAACAAATTTTACTTTGAGGTTATATATTTAGTTTCAACAATTTTACAGGCAGAGACAAGTTACCCAGGGCTTAAGTGATTATGTTGGGAGGAAAAGGACATCTGCAACAAACTCCACAGATAGGTTTATGGACTGCACCTCAGATCAAAGAGATCAAGACACTAGGGGCTACTAATCCCTTAATGCCCTCATCATCGAAGAGAGGATTACTGGGAAATGAAGGGTGGAGCTGAGCAGGATATAAAAGGCTGGAGAAGAAGAGACACAGGGACAGAACACACAGAAGACAGAAGGAAGGATAGAAAGCCAGGAGAGGCACGTGGAGCAGAGAGACTTGTAAAGAAGCTGCACTGGCCTGGACTGATTGAAACAGATGTGGGTGAGAGACCTATGACAATGTTCATCTGGATTTTAATTTTGCTCTTTAACTCCCAGAATTGTCTGACTGTTTCTGACCCTTTTGTATGGGCCTCTGCCAAAAGGTGTTTTAGACTTGTGGCAGGATTTCGAGACTTGCTTTGGGCCAATCCCATTTGGGTAGACTTTTACCCACGAGGAGTTGGATAACATTAGGTGCTTGATTTAGAAATTATATTCTTTGTCTTCTGTCTTTTCTAATTGTATTAAAGTTTCTTTCCACAAAAGGTCCTATATGGTTTATATTGAGGCAGCGGATAGCAGAACCTATTTAGATCGGGCAGGTTTGGGGGTTCTGGGGTGTCTCTCTCCCTGCCCAGTAACAATTAGACATATAAAAGGCTAGGCCTACTGGGTCTAGAGAAGTGACTGAAACAATAGAGAGTCCTAGGGAACCATGAAGCCATTTTAATTCTAATTACCAAGGGTGAAAATGAAAAATGGCTAATAAAAAACATAGGTCATTCTATCTTTAATACAATCATAATCTCACACTACATTAAAGTAAAGCTGTTAGCCTCCATGTCGTATCTGAACAACCAAAAGCAATATAAAAGTTGACCTTTTACTTTCTGACCTGTAACAGGTGTAATCAGTGAACTTTATCCAAATGACTTACGAATTTCTTTAATTTACCAAAAGGACATAGAAGTTTTTCTGAGTTCAGTAATATAGCTCATCAATTCAGTAATTTGTGGAAAAAATACTTTATGCCAAGAAAATGATGTGTTGATATCTCCTGAATTATATTTAAAGGAAAGACTTGAGACTTAGGACTTTATAACTGTACAATGCAAGTTTCTTCCTTTTTCTTGTTTTAGGCTAAAAGCCGTGCCTAATCTGTGCTATATTGGGTGACTAAAATTCACACAGAAAACTAACTAGATTGAATAACTCAACTACAGAGTTTAGGACTACAATGTATATGGTAAGAAAGTGGGTCCTATCAAGGAAGCTGCCAGAAATCCCCAGACTTTGTTTATGAAATATATGTATAACATAAACAATAAAAAACAACATTAGACAGATAAAATATTGTAATTATCACAGTGATTCTAAAGCAGCTATTAGAGAAAAAAAGGTATATGTAAATAAAAAGATAGGAAACACTACAGCGAATTTTCTTTGAAAAAAATAACCAAATAGGGGCTTCCTTGGTGGCGCGGCACTTAAGTGCTGTGCTGTGGAGCTGTCGGCAGCTGTGATGCGAGTTCGACACCAGGCAGGGGAGATTCCCACATGTCAGGGCAGACCTCTTTTGTCTCGCCCGCTGCTCCCCTCAGCAGTGTACTTCAGTCAATTTGCCTGTTTTGCTCCCCACTCTGTCTCTGGTCAACCCTCTTGCCGCCCCATGCCTCTGGCCTGTACCCCAGCTTGTATACATAAATAAATAAATAAATAAATCTTTAAAAAAAAGTATAGTAAAGGAAAATACTTTTAAAAAATAACCAAATAGAAATTCTAGAACTAAAATATTCAATACCTCAAATTTTTAAAAAAATCTCGTGGGCTCAATGACAGATTGATGGCAACAGAAAAAAGGTGTCAGTGAAGTGGAAGACAGAGTATCATCAATTATGCAAATGAAAGAACTAAGAAGAAAATTATTTTTAAAGGACATTGAGAAATTGTGTGATAACATCGAATGATATATGCACAAGTAATTAAATTTTAGAGCAAGAGAAGAGAGAAATTTATAGAATATTTGAAAATGTAAATTTTAATGAAAGACATAAATTTATAAATTCGAGAATCTTAGTGTACTCCAAACAGAAAATGTATTGAGAAAATCACATCCAGTCACATCATAGTCAAACTGGTAAAAAGCAAAGTCAAAAAACAAAAGTTGAAAGTATTTCCCAAAAGACAGTTTGCATATTCAAAAGGATAAAAAAGGAAATACTGTATATTCTAAATTAGCTGTTGACCTCTCATTAGAAACAAGGGGACACAAGAGGCTTAAAAAAAAGATCTAGTGGGAATAAATTCAATTTAGAATTTTGTAGAAAACTAATTCAATTTCTTTAAAGTCAATTTTTCTCCTCCTTGATCCCAATTCTATCCAATAATAGAGCAAAATACTATCACAAACTAAATCTGCTTCCAATCTCTTTTACCTATTTTTTTTAAAGATTTATTTATTTATACATACAAGCTGGGGTACAGGCCAGAGGCGTGGGGCGGCGAGAGGGCTCACCAGAGACAGAGCGGGGAGCAGAACAGGCAGATCAGAAATACACTGCTGAGGAGCAGCGGGCGAGGCAGGAGAGGTCTGCTGCGCCATGTGGGAATCTCCCTGGCTGGGCGTCGAACTCGCATCGCGTGCTCCACAGCCCAGCACTTAACCGCTGTGCCACCAGAGAGGCCCTCTTTTACCTATTTTTGCATGAAGTCATAGGGCAGAATAATCAAGTAACAATTTAGTCAGTTTTGTTGGAACACTCCACAGGGATTAGAGTGAGGTCTCAACATCTAGTCCATATTGTCTTGGACATCTTCTCTAAGACTTAAGAACCAAGATCACAATCTTATCAGACTCCACCTGGGGTTTACTCTTCTCTAGGTTCCCAGGGTTTTCTCTCTGAGGTTTTCCAGCCCTGCCAATGATAACAAGCTTTTCCACCTTCTTTGCAGTTCTCTAGAACCCTGCAAGCATAGTAGCAGGTTCTCCTCTTCTTGGCTCAACTCAAATTCAACTTCTGGAAAAATTTCAATTAAAGCCACATAATGTAACGTATTTCCAATTCTCTAGTTCAAGGAGAAAAAAATTCCTCTTGAAATTATGTAAAAATAGACTTATTGGCTGGGCCTTCCTGGTGCCACAATATGTTAAGTCTCAGCCTCTGAAGCTGTCCCCGGCCAATACAGCACGAGTTCAATCCCTGCCAGGGAGATTCCCACATGGTGCAGCAGACCTCTCCTGCCTCGCCCGCTGCTCCGCTCCCCTCCGCAGTATACTTCAGTTGATCCACCTGTTCTGCTCTCCTCTTTCGCTGATAAATCCTCTCACCACCCCACATCTCTGGCCTACACCCCAGTTCTTGTATGCATAAATAAATATTTTTTTTAAAAAAATAGACCTATTGCCATGATAAAGATTACTACCACTCTTTCATATTATGTTGGCATCTAGAAGAGAGAATGCAAACTTAAGTTAGTTCTGCTTAACAAAATTTCCATTGTGTCAAAATAAAACAATACCAAAAAACCCCCTATATTGTGTCAAACAAAAACATATCATAAATCATGTTCATCTCCAGTAATCTACCAAGTACTTTGTAGGAAATTCTCACTCTCACGTCACATCAATTGGAATGAGTTGTTTCTCCAGAAACAATTTCTGCAGATGTCAAATCATTGTAACAGCCAACATTATTGTAGGACAACAACGATCAGATTTGACATTCACATATGAGGTACTTAAAAGATTTCATATAACTTTTAGAACACCAAAGTTATACATTTCTCCCAAGTGACAATGCTTCCCATTAAATTCCAATTTGCCAGATAAATACCAAATAGTTCAAATTCATCTGATATCTTCTCATGAGGATAAGAAGAAACTTTATGGAGTGTCTCAGGAGCTCTACTGAGGTTCCACAAAATTATCTCCAATCAATCAAGTAAAAGACTACTAATTTTTTTTTCAATTTTTGTTTCTGGGAAGTTTTGTCATAAGCATTACAAAATATCAACAGCAACATAAATGAATGAGTGAATGAATGCATAAATAAATAAATAACATTTGATTTCTATTGAAGCTCACGCTAAGCCCAGTAGTACAATGTTAAGTCAAACCATAACCTTTTGTTTTGATCTCATAACTGGTGTCTTTTCTTTCAAAATACCTTAATTTTCCAAACTCCTATTTGTCCATCATTTAAAAATCATTATATACCCAACATCCCAATTCCCCAGATAGAAGAGGAAAAAAATTAGTCAATACAATCTTACAAGCACGTTTCAAAACAACCCGTTAAATTACAAATTAGTTCCTACTATCCAAAATGTATCCCAAATTATGTTCCCTAGAATTACTTGCACCAGTTCCCATTATATCTTCTAGCTCAAAATGTCTATGGGCACTCTCTATACCAATTTTACATCCTCTAGAGGTCAACACAATTAAGTACAAAGGGGCAGACATAGAGACATACAACATATAGACACAGACAGTTCTCTTAGATATGATTTCTCCTACATGGACTCTCTTGTACAACTGCAGTTTTGTAACAGGATGGTCCCCAGGAAAAGGGGAGGTTCTAGTTTCCCAGCCCAACCAAGGGAGTGTGGAGCTGAGCAGAGGGAAGAACAAACTGGAGAGGAGACTGGAAAAAGGAGGCAAGAAAGATGGAGAGCCAGAAAAAGACCTGGAGGAAGCACATGGAGCAGAGAGGCATGAGAAGCTGCACTTGCCTTTTGGTCCTGCACGGGTTGAAACAGAGGTGGGTGAGAGACGCGTGGGGAGGTTAACGATGGCAGCTTTTATCTTGATTTTGATTTTGCTCTTTTCCTCCCAGACTTGTGTGGCTGTTTCTGACCCTTCTATGGGTCACTTCTGGAAGATACTTTGGAATTATGGCAGGATTTTGGGTCTTGCTTTGGGTCAACCCTGTTTAGGTGGACTTTTAGCTACGAGGGGATGGGTAACATTCTGTGCTTGATTTGGAAATTATAGTCTTCGTATTTTCTGTATCTCACACTAATTGTATTAAAATTCCTTTCTTTTTTTTTTTAAATTTTTTTTTTAGATTTTTATTTTTATTTATATATACAAGCTGGGGTACAGGCCAGAGGAGTGGGGTGGCGAGAGGGCTCACCAGAGACAGAGCGGGTAGCAGAACAGGCAGATCAGAAATACACTGCTGAGGGGAGCAGCGGGCGAGGCAGGAGAGGTCTGCCGCACCATGTGGGACTCTCCTCGGCCGGGCATTGAACTCGCGTCACTGCTGCGGACAGCGCAGCGCTTAACCGCTGTGCCACGGGGGAGACCCTAAAATTCCTTTCTATTAAAGGTCCATATGTTTGTAACAAATGTAAAGCATGCTCAAACATGTTCATGAGTGTAATAAAGTTATGACTTAAGTGCGCCATTAAGAGACTGCAACTTCTGATAAAGACTGATAAAGCTGAAAATGCTCCATGTAGCTTGTCCTGCACACAAGTGATAAGGACTTGAAGAAGTCTATAAAGCAAAAGGGGCTTTAAAATTGGACCAAGGCAGTGCCCAAATTGCTTACCGGTCACTATCTTGGTTCTGCACCCGCGCACACAATTGCAAGACTACTCAGGCTTAAGAAACAATAACAATGGGATTTATTTAACAAACAGGGAAAAGCAAAGAATTACTAAAGTCAACATATGGCTGTTTACCTTACTTAAAGCAATGTCCAGTCCTTTAAGCCCCAGAAAAGTAACAAAGGTGGCGTCTTCCCACCACTGCTGATATGGAGCTCCTCTTCCAAACAATAGGCCACGTTTCCAAAATGGTGTCTTTCTTCTTCTGCAGACATGCAACAATCAGACTGTAGGCCAGGTTCCAACTCACGAGGATGACACAGAACCCAACTGGAGATGCTCCCGGAACTGCCATGGTGCCCCAGCACAGCACCAGGCCAACAACACTGCAAACAGCAACTACAGCGGCCAGACAGCCCAACAGACTGCACTCGCTCATTTTAGGAAGGCGCCTGCTTTGGGCATCAGCCTTCTTCCTTCAGCTGCAGTAAAGACAAAACTGGGAGCAGTTTCTGTCGCTCAGCTACTTGCAAAGTCTCCAAAGTCGCTGGCCCCAACGTCACTGAAGATTCAAAAGCGTTTTTTCTTTTCTTCATCATGGCGACTGCTTCCTCTATTCCTGCATCATGGCAACTGACTCTTCTTTTCCAACATCATGGCTACTGAATCTCCTCCTTCAGTCCCTTTTATTTCTTATCAGAAACTCCACCCCAAACTGCAAACTTAGCATTTTTTCTGAGGCTTTCATTCCCATCAGCAAACCCCCTCCAGGGGGCACCAACTTTACTGGACTTTGGACTCAACCCGGTTACATAAGGACCAACATTTTGAGCCCCAGAGAGAGCAGTTCCAAGAGACTGGCTTAAGCGAAAGCTTGCCAGAGGCTACTCTATGGGAGGCAAGCTCACTGCTCCCTTCAGACCTTGCCTGCTCTCCCATCTCCCCTCACTCCCCATTTGGCACACTGTAAATCAGCCTGGCATTCTGTGTGACCACTGCTCCTCAAGCTGGCGCTTTGAGTGACCATTGTGTTAAATAAAGTATGGAAACGGGTTCAATCACGACTGAGTCATAATTCGATGCAAAAACAAAGCGGTGATTTATTTGCTAGCTCGAGCTAGGGTCCAAATCAGCCCGGTATACTGACGCAGCAGTCCCGTAGGCAAAATGAGGACCCACGAGTACAGAAATGGGTCAGCTTATAAAGGTATTTTCGCGGGCAAACTGAGGGTATGGCATGACGTAGGGCAGGGGGTTACACATTCTTGAGGGACAGATGGTCAGTGCTGTTATCTCACGAGTTCCTGGAGTTTTACGGAGCTCTTGCCTTGGGAAAAGGGGAAGGCCTATCTTTAGGTTTACAGACATGAATTCCCAGAACCTCTGCCCTGGGCCGAGGAGGTTTTATCTTTAAGTTGCAGGTTTTTCAGCTGCTGTTGGTCATTTCTGGTGCCTGGTATTCACCCGGCTTTAACTGGTGATTTGGCTAAGGTTTGGTCGGAAGGTACATTGTTACTTTGGGCTGATTTTCCCTGTTAGATTTAAGTGTTAGAGTGACAATGATGTTGTTTTTTTGGACTTGATGGATAGTGGTGTCCTTGGGTTCACTTTGGGAAAGGTTTCACTAGACCTCCCCTTTCAGTGGCATGTGGTGAGTTTCCCATGAGACAGAGATATTAGTTATATTTAAAGAGCAGGTTTATTAGGGAAAGGGACAGAAGAATAAAGGATGCTTGCATACACACAAGTGGGCAGAAATAGCTGCCCCGAAAGGGCTGGGTTTGCTAAGAGAGAGGCCTGCATGGTCGCAGGCAGGCAGGCAGCCCTGAGGAGAGCCACCTCTGCTGAGGGAAGTCAGTGAAGAGAAGCCCTGACATGGTACAGGTCACAGGCAGACAGGACGGCTGCTGCCCTGCGGAGGGACAGAGTTGGTGAAAAGGACACCTGCATAGTCAACAGGTAGGCAGAAGGACTGCAGCCCCGTGCCATTGCAGAATTGCACTGATACAGTCTTCTCTTTGGGAGGGACTCACTCCTTCCAAGAGTGGTTTGTTTGTTGTTGATTTTGAATAACTATGTAGAATTTGAAAGGAGCAGGAGATTCTACAATGTCCTTTAATCTCCATATCTTTACCCCTGGTCTGTGCTCCTGACATTCCCTACAGCAGTCTGAGACCTGCTTGGAATGGTTATGCTAATCCCTTCTACCCCCACCTCCAGCTCTTGTAATTGTGTGAGCCATGTTCTAGTCATTTGATGCCTCCTTTAGGTTTTCTATTCTTTCCTCCAACAACAGCATAAATAAAATCTCTTCTTGAGAAACAACCTCCAACTGAGACTCACTTACTGTTCCCGACAAGGTTTTGTCTTGATGTGGTGGATGGCAGAACCTACTTAGAGCAGGCAGGTTTGGGGGTTCTGGGGTGCCTCTCTCCCTGCCCTGTAAAAAAGCCATCACATTAGAAGTCAATCCTGGGGTATTCTTTAAAAAAATTATTTTTATTTATTTATGCATACAAGAACTGGGGTCGAGGCCAGAAGTGTGTGTGTGGGGGGGGGGGTTGTGTTAGCGGATTCACCAGAGACAGAGTGGGGAGCAAAACAGGTGGATCTACTGAAATACACTGCTGAGGGGAGCAGCGGGTGAGACAAGAGAGGTCTGCTGTGCCATTGTTACAGGGCAGGGAGAGGGGCACCCCCGAAACCCCCAAAACTGCCCTGTTCTAAATGGGTTCTGCCATCCGCCGCCTCAATACAAAACATATAGGACCTTTGTAGAAAGAAACTTTAATACAATTAGAAAAGACAGAGAAGACAAAGAATATATTTTCTAAGTTAAGCACCCAATATTATCGAACTCCTCGTGGGTAAAAGTCCACCCAAATGGGATTGGCCCAAAGCAAGTCTCGAAAGCCTGCCACAAGTCTAGAACACCTTTTGGCAGGGACCTACACATAAGGGTCAGAAACAGCCAGACAATTCTGGGAGGAACCAAAATACCTTTCGGCAGGGACCCATAGAAAAGGGTCAGAAACAGTCAGACAATTCTGAGAGGAACAGAACAAAATCAAAACCAAAATCAACACAGCCATTGCTAACTTCCCCATGGGTCTCTCACCCACATCTCTTTCAATCAGTCCAGGCCAGTGCAGCTTCTTTACAAGTCTCTCTGCTCCTTGGGCCTCTTCTGACTTTCCATCCTTCTTCTGTCTCCTCCTGTCTCCTCTGTTTGTCTGTCCTCCGTGTGTGTGTCTCAAGCTTCCTATATCCTGCTCAGTTCCACCCTATCTTGGGTGGGACAGGGAACCTGGGACACACCCTTTCTCCTGGGGACCACCCTGTTACACCATGTGGGTCAGCTCCCTGGCTTGGGATTGAATTTATGCCCCAGTGGCTGGCAATGGCTTTATAGTTTTGAGACTTTAATACCTGTGCCACCAGGGAGGTCCCAATCCTGGGGTATTCTGTATAGAAGCTGAAAGAGCAAAATCAATTTAACTTTCAATCAAGGAGTCAACTTCTTATTTCTGTTAGCCACCAAGCATGCAGTCCTCAGGTTTCCTGGAAAAGAAGCTGAAAGGGAAAATCAAAATCAAAGTATAAATCACCTTTCCCAAACTAGGAAGGATTGTTACAGGGCAGCCCCGATATAAATGGGGTGCCTGTCTGTGGGTTCTCACCCGTGCACTTAAAAGGGACTCATAAGACTCAACTGCAGACACACACAATAAAATTAATAAAAGGGTTTATTTACAAAAAAGGAAGGGAAAAAGATAAAGAATAAACTGGTGAATGCATCCTACCAGTTCCGCTGAGCTGGGATCTCAATGGTGCACTCAAAAACCTGGCAATCCACAACCACGAGTAATCGTCCTCCTCCAAGCTCACAGGTCTGGTTTTTAAATCCCAAAACTCTTTCTTAACTCCACCCTCAGTCTTCAGCATCCTTCCTTCGGTGATGATGGCATTCTGGGATTGGTAGTCCTAGGTGTCTTGGATCTCTCTGGCTTGAGGTGGGGCTGGGGTCTTGGGACACTCCCCTTTCCTGAGGACCACCCTCTTACAGGATGACAACACAGGTATCAAAACCTGGTACAATTACCCCATACATCAAATACAGTGCTTTCCAAAACAGATCTTCCTTAAAGGAAGCAGAGTCTAGAATCTTGTCTTCCACCAGTAATCAAACAAATCCAAAAAGTCAAACGGCAAAAGGTGTAGACAAAAATTTCCAGTAGCAAAACACTTAAAAATCCAAATAAAAATGTTCTAAGTTTTTCTGATCCAGACCTTAACCAAGTATCTGCAAGAATCCATTCAGGTTAGCAGCAATTAACCGTTATTACTCAAGGCTCCCTCTGCCTTAGCACCCAGGCATAAATTTACGAATTCAAACCATCACTGTTCCATTGTTCCCTTGCAAAATGCCCTCAGGCAGAAATCAAGGAGTAGTCACAATGAAAAGCCCAAAGTCACTTCAAAACCCAATCACTTCCTTTAGAATTGCTAATTAGACCTATAAGCCAGTAGAAATCACAAACAAAAGCCCAAAGTCACAGAACTGAACTTATGCTAACAAAGGAAGTCACCAACTGAGTAAGAGACCAAAAGGACAGAGAAAAATCATCAAAGACTTCTGAGTTCCACAGCAGCCTGCCAGGTAGCTTCAAAGGCCATCTTGGAAAAATAGGCCTTAGAAGAAAGAGCAGGTGCCATATTTGATCTGGCCACATGGCTTCAGCTTACCACCATCTTTTGAGTAAAACTACTTACTTAGTTCCAGAGAAGTCCACCGTGTGGCCCAAATGCCATTTGGGGGCAGAGTCCACATTTGACCCAGACATGTGGTTTCAACACTAAGCATCTTTGAGTAAAACTACTTGCTACCACATGTACCAATTTCCACAAAAATCAAACCTCTGAACTAAAACTAGAAACAAACTGGACACATATACACAAAGTTTCCGCAAGGTCCAAGCCAGTTTTTCTAATTTAAGGGTCAGGAACAAATCTACACGTATCTGAAACACAAACATGCTGGAGAAACAAAAACCACATTTGCGCTTATGGAAGCTAGTGCCATGGGGAAGCCACCTTTCCTTATAGGCCCGACTAACCACAGATAGCTTATGTCCCTTCCATTTTGAGTGCCAAATTAGGAACCTAGCTCAATATGATAAAGGTCATATGTCACAAACCTATAGTCAATACAATACTAATGATGAAAAACTGGAAGCTATCCCTGAAGATCAGTATCAAGAAAATGATGGACACTGTCACTACTTCTGTTTTATTTAGTGAGAGTTTAGCCAGAGCCTTTAGCTAGATAAAGGTTTTGCTAGAGGAATTAGACAACAATTGGAAATAAATGGAATCCAAGTCAGAAAAGAAGTGAAATAAACACTATTTGCTGATGATATCTATGGAATAACCTAAAGATGCCACCAAAAAGCTATTTGAAATCATGAATGAAGTGTCAGATTACAAACTCAAACTGCAAAAGCCCATTGAATTTTATATACAGAAAACAAATAAGAAAAAGATATTAATAAAAGAGAAAGAGGAATTCTTTTACACTGTTGTGAGAATGTAGACTGGTACAAACATTGTGGGAAGTGATTTACCTTAACAAACAAAAAAATGGAAACAGCATATGACCCAGCCATCCCACTCCTGAGCATCTATCCAAAGAATGTTGAAACATCAAATCAAAAAGCTATATATTCTACAATGTTTATTGCAGCACTATTTACAATAGCTAGGAAATCGAAGAGACCTAAATGAAATGCCTGTCAATAAAAGATTGGATCAAGAAAATGTGGGATATCCACACTATGGAATACAATTCAGCCATAAGGAAAGACAACGTGTTGCATTTACAACAAAGTGTAAAGAGTTCAAGAGAATTTTGTGTAGTAAAACAAGTCACAACTACAGAGACAAATATTGGACATGTACATAGAGGGTGATTTAACAAAGTAAAATATTTATAAAAACTAGCTGTCATTAATACATAAAGTGAGGTTTATGAGAGAGGAGGAGAGAGAAATGGTCAAAGGAGATAAAAGGAATGGTGGTAGGGAACATGTAAAGAAGAAATAATTCTAAAATAAATAACAATTTTTGCATATCATTGTCATTGCTTGAAACAGTCGCTTTAAAAGCAACAGGCACACAGACTATAAGAGGCATTATTTTAACAGTTAACCCTTCCGACGCTGAAGCCATATTACCTATGTTAAATACTAAGTTCAAATTACAACTTTGATACCTAGGTAGGACACTTAAATTTTTCCTGCCTCAGTCTATATATCTGTAAAATTTGGTTAAAAATAGTATATGTCTTATAAGAAGACTATAAACATTAAGTCAATACATTAATACAGTTAGAATAGTACCTAGAATATAGCATGCATGAATTGAAAACTAGCTATTACTATTATTACATTGATGAGCACAAAGTTTACATAAAATAGTGGTATATAAGTCTGATATAAACAGGAGCAAAGGAAAGAAGTTGCATTTCTGTAAAAGAGAACAATGGCCTATTTTATTTGGCTAAAATCTTTTCTCTATCCTGTCCATTTGAATTACTTCTTTTGTTTATGCTCATTTTTAAACTTTACTTTTCAGCATTCCTTTTATGACTTTCACTGTGAATTTGAGTTGTAATATGCTATATTTGATAGTGCTAGTATAAAAATAAATTGAATTGTTTCTTTTTCCATTTAAGTCTAAATTTAGGTAAACAGTTTTTTTCTTCATGTTCTAAAGATATATTAAGCTTAAAAACTGCATTAGTCCTGCAGTCATAATTATAACTTGAGTTTTAAAGGAAGTTTGACATTTTCAGAACAGATTTCTTACATGAATCCTTAAAATTCATTTCTAAATTGTTGGTTTTGAGAAAATTAGCCTACATTCAAGTATAATAAGCAGAGTATGCTTTTGAAGGAACAAAAGAGCATAACCCTTATGATAACCATTTGATTTTATAGTCTACCAAATCAAGTGTGTTTCAAACTATTCTCTTGTGAACATATACAAACAAAATTTTATATTTCAGAGATGATTTTTCATTGATTTGCCTGGAGCAAAACTAAATGCTCAGCTAAAAAGATGATGGAAAAGTCATTCAAGCTGTAAAAACCTAACAAGTTTACATTCATTTAGAGGAATGACTTTAAGAAATTATTGGAATTGTTGAAAACCTAATATATTGTTTAATGACAATATGCTGATTTTTTATCTCTTCTACCATTTTTAAATAATGAGATAACAATAGAGAAAAAAATTGTTAAATCATTTTAGCCAAAAGATAGAGACATTTTAGCTTTTCATGATAAGCATTTTTAGTTCATTATATGGCTTCTTAATAGACTGTACAACTAATCATATACTTTGTTAGTGAGTGTAGAACAAGAGGGGTTCTTTTGTGAACTCTTTAAATCAAGGTCTCATTAGGCAAGTGGACTTTACATTGTTCCTTGCATGAAAAGGAGCACAATATTCCAAAGTTGGCTTGTCCCCTTCTAATGCAACTAACACTAACAACCTAAAATTGACTGTTTGCACTGCCTGAAGTAACTATTTTTGATATATAAGAAAATTCTAATCATTAAGATAACCAGCTACCATATAAACAGAGCTTTTGCAGGTTAAAATAAATACCATGGACTGTAGCCAGAAGCAAATAGGTAGTCAATGCCCAAAACTGAGAATATATGTAAAAGTGTTCCATAGAGTGAATATATCTAAATACATCTGGGCCAGCATTCATGTTGGTCTTTCAATTTAGTCATCCATAAGGCAAGTTTACATTAACCAGTCCTAAAACATAATTTTAATTCTTTAGACTAAATATTAAGGGACTTTCTTATCTTTATGCTCTTTCTAATCCAAGGGAAGGACACTTATCATTACTAACTTGTTCCATCCTATTGCTTGGTGCTTTGGTAACACAATGGGTATTTAATCAATCTTTGTTGATCATTTTCCCTATGGTAATATTTCATTTGTTGGAAATTTTCTGGGTCATTCTGCTATGGCCAGCAGTACACAAAGGGCATTATTTAAGCAACTGACAGAATCAGAAAAAATTAGTGCTTACTTCAGTCTTTACAGAGCTGTGCTTTTATGTCCCAGTTTCATCTTATGATTATAGAAGATTAGTCTAAAATTTAGCAGAGGTTATAGATGATAACTATCATGGACATGTAGTGGAAAGCACTATTGGAGTGTGCACATAAACGTATAATTATGTAAATAAATTCACAGCTCAAAAAATAAAAGCAATGGTTGATTATATAGAATATTTTAAATATTTTAAAATATTTATACATTATAAATGATCACTCAAACATACTTACTAAAATCATAAAAATATTTTAAAATATTATCTACATAATTATAGTGACAGTAAAAATATGAGAGAACTATACACATAATGGTTCCAAAAGTTTTCATTAAGGAAATACTGTGTTTTATTTACTAGGTGAATTGGTAATTGAAACAATTTAACCACAATTTTCATAGTAATTTGTAATTGCTCCCTACATGGTTAATCTCTTCAATAGTATTTTTTTTTTTGTATTTTGCAACAGTATATTCATCCCACTCACATTTTCTTTTCTTGATGTTATATCTTAATTCTATTATGTGAGCAATGAACAAACAGAACATATTCTTAGTATCCCTTCTTTTAAATAATCAACATGAAATATATGGTAGTTTTTTTTTCCAAGAAAAAGAGAACGGCTTACATGAATCTATAAAATGTATAATCCAATGTTAAGTAATTAAAGTTATGGCTCACACTGTTTTGACCAATCAGCTGTAAATAGTTGTATTTGGCAGAAGTCAATTAATACATCCTTAATAGGCTAATCATTTCATATTTAATTATCATATCAATAACACCAACATGCCCCTACAGCTAAATTGATAGTTATTATACCAACTAATTAAAATCAAAGTTAAAAGGTAGCTTGGTAAGTGTTCTATTCATGAAATGCAAATTCAAAGAGAAAAAAGACAAAAATGGGTCTCTTTTTTAAATGTTGTTCCTTACTAAACTAAATGCCATATGACTACCCTTGGAAGTGACTAATCCAGAAAATGAAATTAATTTCATCTATTTGTGTATTTATAGGCTACAAAATAAAATATACATATATGTGCACGTTATTAAACATGAATTAAACATTATCCCTGAGCTCTTGGATTTTAATTAAAATATATTCATGTGATAAACATTTATGAGTCTATAGAACATTAGAGACGAAGCTGAGTAAGGTCTCTGCCTCAGAAAGCATACAATATATTGGAAGGAGACAAAAAAGTACTAAAATATCATGTGCTAAATACTGTAAGTGAGGCATAGAAAAAGTGCAATGGGGAAGTTATAAAGGGTAGAAATAATGTCACAGGAGTATCTGGAAAGGCTTCATGGCAGAAGTGATAACGAGCTAGAAACAAGATTTTTCTAGGATAGGAAGGGAAGAAAGGACATTCTAGACAAATACAAAGGCATAAAGATGTAAAACGTTATGGCATATACAAGGATGTTCAGTTCATCTGGAATTTAGTTTACATGACTAGAGAAAAGAGAAGTTTTTGAGGAAGGAATGTTTTATAGAAATATCGGCTGGGTTCAAATTTTGTGAAAGATTATGTATATCATACTAAAGAGTTTGAATTATTTTTGGTTATATTTTTAATTAATTTTTTTTTATTGAGGAGAATTGCTTTGCAACATTTTATGTGATCCAGAGTCACAGGATCACAGCTCCTCAGATGTATGTCACACCACACACACCACTAAGGTGTCCATAGACCTCCACCATAGTCCATTATAACCCTTCCCCACAGTTTTTTTTTTCCCCATCCCCCTCTTATAGCTTCAATTCTAGGGTTTGTTTTGGTTTGGTTTTGTCTCGCCCTTTGTTTTGTTTCTCTATATCCCACATATAAGTGAAACCATCCAGTATTTGTCTTTCTCCTGGCTTATTTTTGCTTAATATTATTCCCTCTCGTTCCATCCATGGCAAGAGTTATTCTTTCTTTTACAGCTGAGTAGTTTTCCACTGTGTATATTATACCACATTTTTCTAATCCACTCATCTGTCCTGTGACACTTAGGTTGTTTCCCTAACTTAGCTATTGTACATAATGCTGCAACATATGAAGTAAGTATATATATATATACTTTTGTATTAGAATACTTTTGTATTCCTTGGATAGATACCTGGGAGTGGAATTGCTGCATCATATCATGGATGCATTTTTTTATATTTTGAGAACCTTTCATACTTCTTTCCATTGGGGCTAGACAAGTCTAAGAACAATATATTAAGGTTCCTTTTCCTTCACATGCAAAACTTGTTTCTACTCTTTTTGATATGGACCATTCTCACAGATGAGAGGTGGTATTCCCTTGTGGTTTTAATTTGCATTTACTTGTTAATAGTGATGATTATTTTTAATGTGCCTTTTGGGCATTTGTATGTCTTCTGTGCAGAAATGTTTATTTAGATCATCTGCCAATTTTTGATTGTGTTATTTGTTTTCCTGTTGTTGAGTTGCAATAAGTATATTAGCTCCTCATTGGATGTATGATATGCAGTTTTTTTCTCCCATTCAGTAAGGCAACTTTTAATTTTAATTTGTTTCCTTTGTCGTGTAGAAACTTTTTATTTTAATTTAGTCCTATTTGTTTATTTTTATTTTCTTTAACTTCCCTTACCATTGGCTTCACATCCCCAAAGATAAAGCTCAAGTAAATGTTCTGGAGTGTTTTGCCAACGTTTTCTGTGTAATTCATGGTTTCAGGCCTTATATCCATGTCTTTAATACACTTTGAGTTAATTCTTATTTACTATGAAACTAGCATGGCTTAGTTTCATCCTCTTGCATGTAAATGTCCAGTTTCCCCAACAATGTTTGTTGAGTTGGCTTCTTTGTCTTAAATTACTGTCCATGTGAGTGTGGGTTTATTTCAGGGCTCTCAATTCTTTTCCATTGATGAGTGAATCTATTTCTTATTTCAATGCCATACTGTTTTTACCACTGTAGCTTTGTATTATAGTTTAAAAACTGGGATTAGGAGTCCTTCATTATTTTCTTGGTATTGTTATTCAGGGTTGTTTTTGTTATTCAGGGTTGTTTGTGTTTCTACATATGCTTTAGTAATGTTTGTTCTGTTTCTTTGAAGAATGTAACAAATTTTGATAGGGATTGCATTGTATCTGTATAATGCTTTGGATAAGATGGTAATTTTAGCAATGGTAATTCTTCCAATCTATAAGAAAGGAGTATATTCTCATTTCTTCATGCCTTCTCTTTCTTTTAGCAATACCTTATAGTTTTTTGTTGAATATTCCTTTCACATTCTTTATTAGGTTTATTCCTAGGTATTTAATTTTCTTTGATGTGATTACATATGGGATTGTTTTCTTGATTTCTTTTTCTAGTTCATTGTTTATATACAGGGACTAGCAAATTCTTATATATAGGTTTTTTAGCTTATCACTTCATTGTACTGATTTATTTATTATAATAGTTAGTGGAGATTTTATAGTTTTCTATCTGTCATGTCATCTGCAGATAGTGACAGTTGCACTACTTTTTCCCAATTTGAATTGCTTTTATATCTTTCTCTTGACTAATTGCTCTAGCTAGGCTTCCAATTTGATGTTGAATAGTAATGGTGAAAGTGCACATCCTTGTTAGTATCTGATCTTGATGAAAAACTTTCAGTTTTTCACCATTTGGTATGATGTTAGTTATGGGTTTGGCCTAATTTGTTGACATGTGTTATATCTATCCCCATGTTTTGAGAGTTTTTATCACAAATGAACTCTGAATCCTGTTAAAAGCCTTCTCTGCATGTATTAATTTTAATATGACTGTGATTTTTATTGTTCATTTTGCTGATGTGTGGTGAACTACCTTGATTGATTTAAATATTTTGAACTATCCTTATATCCCAGGATAAATACCACTCAGTCATGATGTATGATCCTTTTAAAGTATTGCTGAATTTGCTTTGCTAGGAGTTTGTTGAGGATTTTCATCAGGGTTGTTGGTCTGTACTTTCATGTGTGTGTGTGTGTGTATGTGTGTGTGTGTGTGTGTGTGTGATATACTTTTATGCTTTTGGTGTTAGAGTAATGTTAGCCCCATAAAATGTGTTTGGAAGCCTTCCCTCTTCCTCAATTTTATTGAAGAGCTTGAGATGGATAGATATTAGATTATCTTTGAAGGTTTTGTAATATTCTATTGAATCACTCTGGTCTTAGGTTTTAGTTTTTTGGGACTTTTGATTAATTTTCAATTTCCTTGCTTGTAATTGGCCTCTTCAATTTTCTGTTTCTTCTTGTTTCAATATTGGAATGTTGTATGCTTCTAAAAAAATGCCCATTTCTCCCAAGTCATACAATTATGGGCCTAAAAATTTTCATAGTAGTTTCTTATGTTCCTCTGTGTTTCTGAGTTGTCTGCTGTAACTTCTTTTTTCATATCTGATTATACTCTTTAGAACATTCTCCTTTTTTTTTCTTGGTAAGCCTAACAGAGGTATAACTGTTTTATTTATCTTTTCAAAGAACTAGTTTATTATTTCATTGATCTTTATTTCTGTCTTTTGATTTTTTTTAAAGATTTATTTATTTATGCATACAAGCTGGGGTACAGAACAGAGGCATGGGGCAGTGAGAGGATTCACCAAAGACAGAGTGGGGAGCAGAACAGGCAGATGGACTGAAATACACTGCTGAGGGGAGAAGCGGGCGAGTTAGGAGAGATCTGCTGCGCCATGTGGGAATCTCTCCAGCCGGGCGTCGAACTCACGTCCCCACTGTGGACAGCTCCACAGAGCAGCGCCTATCCACTGCGCCACCGGGGAGGCCCTGTCTTTTGATTTTTATTTCATTTTTTCCTCCCCTTTCATTAATTCCTTTCTTCTAATGGCTTTTGTTTTCACTTATTCTTTGTATAGTTTGCTTTATGAAAGTTTAGATATTTATTTGGATCATTCTCATTTCTTAATATAGGCCTGTGTTGCTATATAATTCCTCTTAGGACAGCACTTACAGTCTTCTGTAGGTTCTAGTAGCATTAGTAGCATGTGTCTTCATCTTTATTTGTTTCCAGGTTTTTAAAAAATATTCCTCTGTTTATATGACTTTTCATGAATTAATTGCCACTGATATTGTAGCTCAACATTTGGTCTCTGCCTGGGAATAATCCTTGTGCACTTAAAGATTATGTGTATTCAAATTTTGGGGTGTGCAGTGCCCTATTAAATCCTTCTATGCAATTCCTTATTTGAAACAGATTTTTCTTTTGTTTTCTTCTTTCTGTTCATCTGATCCTTGATGTAAGCTAGGTGTTGGTGTCCCCTATGATCACTGTATTGTGCTCACTGCTAGTTTTTGGGTTTAACAATAGTTGTTTGATTTATTTTGAGATCCCTTAATTTGTTGCACATATGTTGATGAGTGTTATGTCTTCTTGGTGTATTGATTTATTAATCATTAAGCAATGTCTAGCCCTGTCTTTTATTGCCTTTCTTAGCCAGAAGTCTATTTTATCAGATATAATTGTGACTGTCCTTACAAAAGGAAAAAAGAAATCAACTTATGGATGGATAAAGATTTGTTTTAATTGACAAAGGGTATCTCCCAAACATTTACAAGTAATGTGTCAATATAAAATCTTAAAGGTATTCCTCTTAAAATCAAAATTGAGACAACATTTTTCAATATCTTTTAGTGGTTCTGACAAGCTGAGTAATAAAAATCTTAAATAAAATATGTAAGAAATAAATAAGAGCAAAAAACATGTAATGATGCTAGTGCCCACAAAAAACTCAAAAGATTCCATAGAATTGTATTAGATTTAATATAAAATTTAGCAAAGATGTTCTGCAAGTGATTATTTTCTGAAAGTTCAATGACTTAACAAAAGATATTTATGAATGCATTACTTAAAAAGATGAAATTTGTCATTCTGCTTATTAGTAGCTCAAAATATCTTGATATCAGTTAGAAAAATTGGAAAATACACAAAATTCACCTTTGAGTTGCTAAAACTATGAGAACTACAGTAGCTAAGAGTCTTGAGAACAGAGAATTTTAGAGAGAATATTTGTGTTCATCTGTTTTTCCACAGGAAACATTGGCCAACTTTGTATTCAAACAAGTGACTGAAAGGCTAAAATTGTTCTGGAAAAGAGATACTCATGGAAAATTAAGAAAAATGTCTACAGTATAATCCAGTCATCCCAAACCATAGGTGATTATTCCAGAGAAATGGAAACTTCAGTTCACACAAAACCTGTATGTGAATGTTCATCATATCAGCTTTATTTGTAATAGCCCGAGTCTATAAATAGCCCAGATTTCCTTCAGCTGGTAAATAGTCAAAAACAAATGATGGTACAGTCATACAATGGAATATTGCTCAGTAATAATACTACTAAAACTATTGATATCCATGACACCTTAGATGAATATGAAGGTTATTATGCTCAGTGAAAATATGAAGGAATGCATACTTTGTGCTTCCTTCTATACAAGAGATCTTAGAAAATGTAAACTTATTACCTATCAAAGTTGTTTCTTGAGCATAAGTTTACTAGAAATGAAAAGAATGGAATTACAAAAGGGTATAAGGAAATGTTTGGTGTAATGGATATGTTTATTGTCTCAACAGTGGTGATAGTTTAATGGGAATATACATATTTAGAAACTTATCAAAATGCAAGTTTTAAAGAAAAACCTAAGTTGCATATACATTTTTTTAAATGTTTCTTTACCTGTGTTTTATATCTCAATAAAAATCTTACTTTAAAAGAAATTTAGAGTAATCTGAAGACTAATCACATTTATCCAATTTTAAAACTAAATATGACTCAAATTTAAACATGTATGACAGATTCAATAAACTTTAATACGCTATAAAAAGTATTTATTTATCTAATTATTGCAATAAAATTAAACCCTTGCTTTTATGCCATCGTCTGGAATGCTATTTTATTTGAAATACAAAGTAGTTAGCATTGAAAATTTACCACTCTGAATAAGCACTCTGCAATGACCACCTATCTAGTTATTAATCCCTATAAGTGAGCATGTGGCTTCCTCCCCCCCACCTAATGTTTCTTTGAAACACTCATATTGTGTATAGATTATTTAAAATATACACAGTACTTCACTTTGTGACAGTGCTTTTAGACGTGAACTTGCTTTTTATTCATGTAAAATTCAGTGGGAAATGTGCTTTGGTTGAACCAAAATTTAAGGCTCTATAGTTTACCCAATCCTTGGTTAAAGTTCATTTATACTTAATTTAAAAGTTTAATTTTTATCTTACTGTTTTTTATATTCTGCCTGGAAAAGGTTAAAACTGCCTTCCTAAAGCAGTCAGTCTCAATAATCTTACCTGTTACAAAATGCATCGTGGGTATGTTTACATGATCTATTTTGATATGTTAAGACAATACCACTACCATTCAGAAAAATTTATAAAGCATGAAAATGAATGAAAGTATTGTTTTTATGAAGATAACTTTGAATTATCTTTACCATATCGAAAATATGCAGTTTTTGTACCTCATTGTTAGCCCCCAAATTACTTTTGAAAATGCTCACAATTACACACACCAACATTTTAATTGTGAAACACTATTGTGTGTCAATACTAAGATTGTGAAGCCTTATAATGTTAAACTACTGAGAAACAATCTTGATATTATAGCAAAAAAAAGACTTCTAAAATATAATTTAAAAACAAATTTACTTTTTTTTCTTCTTGCTGTCTTTGCATCCTTTCATTTATTTTTCTATGCTTTTTCTTTCCTTTCTGTTCCTCAATTCACTTCCTTTCCTGAACGATACAGCCTTAAGGTATCAGGTGGGGCAACAGAAGGTAGCCATCTGTAGGACTGATTGAGAGGAAGCTGTCTTTACCAGGAATACCATTACCGGGATTTAAGAGTGAGAAAAGGACATCTAATTAGGGAAGCTGCGAGGCACAGGATCCCCAAGTTTAAACAGGTTGAGGAAAATATCAACATGTGGAGTTTGACCATGAGTAGAATGCGGAGCGTATCCTTGTGGGAGTGAAGGTAGTGCTTTGTGGGTGTCAGTTCAAATAGCATGAGGAGGGTATTTCATGGCTGGATGACCTGCTGGGAGATGGCAGAATCCGAACCCAGGAGAAGCATCTCTGTAGAACAAGAGCTGAATATGGAATGTCAGAGCATAAGCAAGCTCAGGAGGACATATGTGGGGGAAAGGGGTCAGCCCAGCATGGGGGTCTAAGCAAAATAAAAAGGCATCCTTGTAGAAAGACCAGAGCAAAAAGATACTAGAATGAATACATGTTGGGAAAATGTGTTCCAAAGAAGAGTAGCCCTGACATAGTGAATCAGAATCAAACTGAAGTGAGAAGAACATGACAATCAAATTTTAGTGATTAGGAATAAGGTTTTATCAATGCCCATTCATCTTTGTATTGTCTATTGCCTCTCTCTTGCTTCAATTGCTTCAATAGCATAATTGAGTAGTTGCAACAGAGAACTTTGTCCAAAAAGTCTAAAATATTTACGATCTGGGCCTTTGTAGTAAAACTAAACTTTACCCACCTCCGTCTTAATGCCTTGGTATCAAATTTTGCTGACTTCATAAAATGAATTGGGAAATGCACCCTATTTTTATTGCATGGTCTTTCATTGAGTGATGCTATTTCTTTCTTAGGTTTTTGGTTTATTGGTGAAATCATTTGGACCAAAGGATGCCAATGTGATAAGTTTTATAGTAATGGAATTATTATTTTTTTTAATCCAGAGTTTTCCAAAGTGTGGTCCTGGTAGACTGAAGGTCGCTGAAGCCCCTTTAAAACATTTGGGGATATAGTTGTAATATTTTTGTTATTTATTTCTAGCTTCCAGTATAGCTAGATAATAAATTATAAATGGTTTCAATCTTTTTAACTTCCTAGAGGTTTCCTTTAATGTCCAGCACATGATAAATTTTGGTATATATTTCATTCTCACTTGAAAAGTATGTATATCCTTTCCTTATTGTGTGTAGTTTTCCATATAAATTAGCAATGTCAAAATTTTTCTTTGTGTTTTTTAGACCTTCTATATCATTGTTAAATTTATTGCCTGCTTTCTTTCCAGTTATTGATAGAAAGAAGCATGTTAAACTAATGTTGTGTACTTATCTCCTTCTCCTTCTGGTTCTTTCAATTTTTGTCAATGTATTTTGAAGTTATGCTTCAGTAAACAAAATTTAGAATTGTTATATCTTCCTGGTGGTTGGATTGTTTTTCTTTATGAAATGTTTCTGTTTATCTCAAGTAATTCTTTCTGCCTTATTGTCTACATTGTCTGTGTAACTAAGCCACTTTTCTTTGAATTTTGTTTGTACGATATATCTTTTTCCATTCCGTTAGAGACATGTCATTGAATGATATTTTGGTAAGGATGAACCACTTATACAACGATACAGATTATATAGCCTAAGTGTGTAGAATGCTATATCTTCTAGATTGGTGTAATTGAACTCTATGATAGTCACACAGAGACAAAATCACCTACCACATGTTTTTCAGAATGTATCCCTATTCAATATATTTGCAAAACTGTATATACTTTTTATCTAATTTCACAATCCTGTTGTCTGATTGACTTATTTACATTCAACACAACTGTTAACTTATTAGGAGTTTTATTTTCTAATTTCTCTGTTTCTCAGGCCCTAATTTATGTCCTCTTTTTAATTCTTTCTTTCTTTCCCTTGGATTAACCAGGAGTATTTCATTAAATCACATTTCCCTCCATTAATTGTAAATTGTCTTATACTCTTGTTGTTTTTGTCCTAGGACAAGGGTGGACATACTTTTTCTCAAAGAGCAAGAGAGTAAATGTGTTTCCATTTAAGGGAGAAAGAAAAACAACTTTGCCAAGATACTACAAGATCAGATAACACTGGTCAACAAATTTTTACAAAAGTCATGTTACTGAAAAAAAAATTAGTAATTCCCTATCAATTTGGATGTGCTCAACACGAATATGACAGTCAAATTCTAATTTTGGCTGTAGTTTTTTTTGTGATCTGCAATAAATTGTTGTTTACATCACAAAATGCATGCCAATAGTAATAGGCGTGTGGTTAATACCTGTAAAAAATCAGGTCATCGACTACTTCTTAGATTTCTTTCCTTGTCTCATGTACAGCTGTTCAGGAGCATTCCTGGGAGTGTCCAGTAGTAGTCAGCCAGCATTGTAGTGGACCATTTTCCCTGGTATCTTTATTCCATTGATGCAATATCTTTTTTTTTTTTTAATACAAGCTGGGGTACAGGCCAGAGCCATGGGGCGGCGAGAGACTTCACCAGAGACAGAGTGGGGAGCAGAACAGGCAGATCAGAAATACACTGCTGAGGGGAGCAGCGGGCGAGGCAGGAGAGGTCTGCCGCACCATGTGGGATTCTCCCCGGCTGGGCATCGAACCCGCATCGTGAGCACTGCAGACAGCTCCACAGTGCAGCTCTCAATCGCTGCACCACCAGGGAGGCCCCCATTGATGCAATATCTTGATGAAAACGTTCGCCATGTTCATCACCAACGATACTACAGTTTTCAGGGAAGAAATCCAGATGGGAATGAAGGAAGTGGATCTCTAGAGACATATTGCAGCCAAGTTTCTGACACTGCATCAGCATGTCTTCTAGTAATTCCTTGTCATTTTCTGCCCTAACATTCCCAAGAAGGTTTGTAGACACTAGGAGAAAAGCATTCCATGCTTGTTTCAAATCACTCTGCAGCAAGTTGTTGAACCAGTCATCTTTGAAGAGCTCTCGAATCTGAGGACCCACAAAAACTGCCTCTTTAATCTTTGCTTCGCAGAGTTGAGGAGATTTTTCATGCAGGTATCAGAAAGCTGGCGATGTCCTGTCCATGGCTTTCACGAAATTCTTCTTCAAACCTAGTTTGATGTGAAGGGGTGGTAGCAGGATTTTGTGAGCCTCGACCAGACCTGGGTGCTGGATATTCTTCTTTGCAACTGCTACATTTTGTCTGCGAGTCCATTCCTTCCGCAAGTAGTGCAATTCACTTGCTCGGCTGTCCCACTCACATAAGAAACACATGTATTTTGTATATCCCTGCTGCAGTCCCATTAAAAGGGCAACTAGTTTCAAATCACCACAGACGTGCCAGCTGTACTTGTTATACTCAATGGAATTCAGTAGCTGCTTTAAGTTCTCACATGTCTCTTTCATGTGGACAGTATGCGCTACTGGAATAGATGGAAGACGGTTTCCATTGTGCAAAATCACAGCCTTAAGACTCAGTTTCGAAGAGTCTAGAAATAGTTTCCATTCTTGTGAATCATGAGTGATTTCTAAGGCATTCATGAGGCCCTCAATATCAGAACAGAATACCTGAGTACTTCCTTTCTGAAGAAAGGCTCCAACTACTGGTGGCGCTTTCGACAGAAACTAATTTTGACATCTTTTTCTAGAAGATTCCATTGTTGGAGTCTTGATCCTAGCAATTCTGCCTTGTGCTTGGATAAGTCCAAATCATCAACCAGAATATTGAGTTCTTCCTGTGTTGGTCTGTGTGGGGTTGATGATGCACCACAGTGAAAATCTGGATCACTGCATGCTGATGGAACAGGAGAAGAACAGGTCAGCTCACCCTTGTCCTCATCAGATGAATCAAGAGAATATTCTGCTGGAGGTTCTGGAATAGGAAGTCCCTCACCATGTGGAACTGGTCTCAATGCAGACAAAGTCTGAAATATTTTCAATGCTCAACCTTTCCGACAGGGCTTTATCTTGTGCACTGCTGACGTCAGCTTACTTCAGCAGCCGCCTGGCAGTAGTATTGCACTGCATCAGAAAATGATGCAATCAACTCTGGATGATGTGTGCATGATGGTATTATGCAATCTGATGCAATATTGCATCGTTCTAGGCTGATTTAGGATGTTGTTGCAGTCCTACTGGATAAATTGACACGGTGAAACATATAAAATGAATTACATGAAATATCTTCAAAACGAGAGCTTAAAAAATTTTCAGGATTATATTCATGTTCGGCACACCAAGATACTCCGGATTAGGGCCTTTTTAAGTCAGTAACGTCTCAATGTTGATCAGTGTAATGAATAAACAAATGAATGTGGCTGTAGGTGAATAAAACATTTTATTTAAAAACCAGTGGCTGACCCACAGGTCGTTGTGTGCCAATCCCTGCACGAGACATTTCAACATGCACACCAGACTTATTGAATTTTAATGTGAATTAAACGTCTCATCTCAAACAATAGCATGATGATAGAAACTTTAAACCCATTTAACATTTTCTTGTCTTTTTATCAATTATTTTGCATTTTTATTCTCTCTATATATTTTCAACCTTTTAAATTAATTTTAGATTTACATTGAAATCCACTTGTAGAGAAATCTTGCAAGGACAGGTACAGGGTGACGCTGCTCACTTTTCACCTTGCCCTCCCCAAATTTGATATCTGACATAACTATAGTGCAATATTAAAACCAAGAAAACAGCTATTTTTTTACCTTGGCCATTGTAGGAGGTAGATATTGGTCTTGATTTTGTTTTTAATTTACATATGCCTAATAACTATTGATATTAATAATATTCACAGAGCTTATTCAGTTTCCACAGATCATACATGCACCAGTGTGTGTGTACGTGTGTATAATTTTTTGCAATTTTATCACATGTGTACCTTTATATAAATACCATTATCAAGATATATAGCAATTTTTCATCAGAAGACAATCTTGTGTTAACACTTTGTAACCTCATTGATTTCCATACCCCATCCTAATTCCTAGTTCTTGCAAACCACTAATTTTTATCTATCTCTATGATATTTATTGAAGAGTGTTGTAATCCTAGAAGTCTCAGTTAAGTTGTTGCATGTATTGGTAACGTATTTCTTTTCATTGTTATGAGGTATTCCATGGGATAGATGTACCACAGTTTACTTACCTGACTATTGTAGGACATTTTCATCATTTCTAATGTTTGGCCGTTATAAATAAAGCTGCTATGAACATTCTTGAACTTGATTTTGTGAGGACATAGATTTAGATTTCTGGGGTAATTTCCCAGAAATACAATTGTTCAGGCATATGGTAGCTGTGTGATTAAATTTTTAAGAAACTGTCAAACTATCTTTGAGAGTGATTGTGCCATTTACATTCTTACCAGCATTGTATGACCCGAATTCTCTGCATCATTTCAAGAATTTGCAGGTGTTGCTATTTTTTACCATGGCCATTCTAAGAGATATATAGTGGTCTTGATTTTGGTTTTAATTTACATACATCTAATGACTACCGATATTGAACGTCTTTTCATGTGTTTTTTTGACATCTTCATATTATTTTCAGTGAAATCTCTTTCATGACTTTGTCCATTTTCTAGTCGAATTATTTGGTTCTTTTAATTTTTGATTTTTGTTTATTATTGCTGTAGAGAGAGCTTTAAATATTCCGGATATGTCACCTTTATTTGTCACATATGTGGTTTGCAAGTGCTTTCTTCTAGTGTTCAACTTGTTTTTTTCGTCCAATTACAAGGTCGTTCAAAAAATTTTTGCTTTAGCACCATTTGTTTAAAAAAAATTCTTCCTCCATTGAATTGCTTCTGCATCTAAGTGAAGAAAAAATCAGTTGAACAGATTTGTACTGTTCTATTTCTGGTTTCTCTATTTTTTTCCATTTATATATGGGTCCATACCTCCACCAATACCACACAGTCTGCATTTATATAGCTAGATGATGTCTTAAAATTAAATAGATTGATTCATCCTTTTCAAAATTGTATTGGCTATTCTAGTTCCTTTACTTTTCCATATATATTTTAAAATAATCTTCCTGTTATGTTGGAAAAATGTTGTCTGGCTTTTGATAGTAATTATTTATCAGCCTGGAAATAATTTATATTTTTACAATGTTGAGTCATCCTATATATAAATGTAGTTTGTCTCCCCATTTACTTAGATTTTCCTGACATCCTTATCAACATTATGCAATATTCAGTAAATAAATTCTGTAAATGTTTTGTTAGAAATACATGTAAGTTTGAGCAATTGTAAATACTATTGTATTTTTAATTTTAGACTCCATTATTAGTAATATATAAACATATAATATTTATTTTTTAATTTTTATAGTGCATCCTGAAAACTTGTTGAACTCATTAGTTCTATGAGATTAATTTCACAGATTCCTTTGGATTTTCCATGCAAATATTTTATCATCTGCAACTAGAGACTTTTTTCTCTGTTTCTAATCTGTATGCTTTCTATTCCCTTTTCATGTCTTATTGTGACTAGTTAGAACATCCAGCACCAAGGTGAATAAGATTGGTGTGATTGGATATGCTTGCCTTGCTCCCTATCTTTAGTGAAAACATTTAGTCTTTCAATATTAAGTATAATATTAACTGTTGAATTTTGTTAAATATCTTCATCCTTTGATATAATCATTTGATTTTTCTCTTTAATCTGTTGATATAGAGGACTTCATTGATGCATTTTCAAATGATGAACCACCTCTGCATACTTGAAAAAAATACCACCTGGATTTGGGATATTAAAGTTTTACATATTGCTGAAATTGATTTGCTAATATATTTTTAAAGATTTTTTTAAATTCATAGAAGAACTGGGGTGCAGGCCAGAGGTGTGGGGGTAAGAGAGTTCACCAGAGACAGAGCGGAGAGCAGAACAGTTGAACTGACTGAAATACACAGCTGAGAGGAGCAGCGGTCCAGACAGCAGAGGTCTGCTGCGCCATGTGGGTCAGTTCCCTGCTGGGGATCTAACTTGTGCTGCAGTGGCTGCTGATAGCTTGATAGCATTGATTTTAACCCCTGCACCACCAAAGAGGTCCTGCTAATATTTTAATGAGAAGTTTTTTGTTTTGTTTTGTTTTTGCCTAAATTTATAAGATTACTGGTTTTGTTTTCTCCCATCTCATTTTGATTTCCAGATGGTAATGACTTCATTAAATATACTGAGAAGTGTTTCATTATGGTTGAATATTGGTGGTTTGTGATTTTCAAGAAATTGGTACATTTCTTTCTGTGTTGTTAAATTTGTGTGTATAGAGTTATTTGTGGTCTTTTTTTCTAGATATCTAATTCATTTCGAGTTAACTTTTGTGAATGGTATTAAATATAGATCTAGTTTCTTTTTGCTTTTTCTTTTTCACATAAGGCTATTCAGGTTTCCCAATACCATTTGTTAAAGAGGATTTCTTTTCTCCATTGTGTGGTACTGGCTGCTTTGTCAAAAACTAAGTGTCCACATTTGTATTGATATATCTCTTGGCTTTGTATTCTATTCCATTGATCTGAGTTTCTGTTTTTGCTTCAATACCATACTGTTTTGATTAATGTTGCTATGTAGTATTGTTTGAAGTCAGAGTTGTGATACCTCCATTTTTCACCTTTTCTCTCAGATTGCTTTAGCTATTCAGGGTCTTTTGTGGTTCCATACAGATTTTCTTAAAGCCTATTCAATTTTTTTTTTAAAATAGTCATTGAGATTTTGATAGGTATTGCATGGATTCTATAAATTGTCTTAGGTAGTATGACCATTTTAATGATGTTTATTCTTCCAATTCATGAGCACAGAATACCTTAACATTTCTTTGTGTCTTATTTCCTTTATCAGAGTCTTACAGTTTTTAATATATAGGTCTTTAATCTCCTTTGTTAACTTTACTCCTAGTTATTTCATTTTTTTTAAGATTTATTTATTTTTGCATATAAGCTGGGGTGCAGGACAGAGGTGTGGGTTGGTGAGAGGGTTCACCAGAGACAGAGTGGGGAGCAGAACAGGCAGATTGACTGAAATACACTGCTGAGGGGAGCAGCGGGTGAGGCAGGAGAAGTCTGCCACGCCATGTGGGACTTTTGCCCGTCGGGCATCGAATTCGCGCTGCAGCGGCTGACAGTTCCATAGCGCTGCGCTAACCTGTTGCACCACCAGGGAGGCCCCAACAGTTATTTAATTGTTTTTGATGTAATAATAAATGGGATTTCTTTTGCATATTGTAATGTAGCTGATTTTTGTTTATTGGTTTTGTATCTTCACAGTTTATTCATTTATTATTCCTAGAAGTTTTTTAGTAGTCACAAATATTTTATATATTTATATATATAGTTATATAATATATATTAAATACATATAAAATAATTTCATCTGCAAAAGGAGGCAGCTTTACTTCTTTTCCAGTTTGGGTTTTTTTTATGTATTTTTCCTACCTACTTGTTCTGGATGTCTTCCAATATTATGTCGAACAATTGTGGCAATGGATATTTTTATCTTGTTCCTGATCTTAGCAGAACTGCATTCATTTTTTTACCATTGAGTATGATATTGGTCCTGGGTTTGTTATATGATAATTGTAGTGTTTATATAGTTTCACTTATTCCCATTTTATTGAGAGATTTTTGTCGTATCTGGACATTGAATTTTGTTAAATGCCTTTTTGGCATCTATTGAAATGATCATGTGATTTTTATATTCCTTTTGTTGATCTGGTGAATGTCATTCATTGATTTGCATATATTGAACTAGGCTTGCATCCTTGGGATGAAACCTATTTGATTGTGGTGGATAATTCTCTTCTTAATATGTTCCTGTGTTTGGGTTGCTAGTATTTTGTTTAGGATTTTTGCCTCTATTGTTCAGCATGGATAACAGTCTGTAGCATTCTTTTTTTTTGTACCGTCCATGCTTAGTTTTGGAAACAGAGTAATGTTGATCTCATAGAATGTATTGGGGAACTTTCTACCCTCTTCAATTTTTTTGAAGAGTTTGAGTTGGATAGCCATTAGATCCTTTGTGAAGGTTTGGTAGAATTCACTGGAGGAGCAGTCTGGTCCTGGGCTTTTCTTTTTCTTTTTAGGGAGACGTTTTATTACTCTTTCAATTTTTGCCCTTGTGCATTGGACAATTTATGCTATTGCATCCAGGTTCAGTCTTGGAAGGCTGTATGAATCTAAAAATTTGTCCATTTTTCTAGGTTGTACAGTTTGTTTGCTTCAAAACATTTGTATTAAGTTTTTATGATCTTTTGGATTTCTGCAGCATCTGCTGTAATTTCACCTCATTTCTGTTACTATTAGAGTTTTCTCTCATCTTTTCTTTGTGAGCCTACCTAAGAATACGTCATATTTTCCCCCCAAAGAACTGCTCTTAGTTTCACTGATCTTTTAGACTTTTTGTTTTCTGTTTCATTTATTTCTGCTCTAATTTTTATTATTTCTTTCCTTCTACTGATTTTTGGATTAATTTGTTTTTATAGTTCATTCAGTGATAGGGTTCGATTGTTCATTTGAGATTTTTTTGCTTTTTAATGTGAATGTATATTGTTATGAGCTTCCCTTGTAGTACTGATTTAAAATACTGCTTTTTGAAATTTTCCTTTTAGTACTGCTTTGTAGAATATCTGTTAGGATCTAGAGGTTGGAGATCTACATTTTCATTAGTTTCCAGATTTTTTTGTATTATTTTGTTTTGGTTCCTTAACCCAGGAGTTGTTCAGAAACATTTTGTTTATTGTCTATGTTTTTGGGTTTAATATGCTTTTTTTTTGATTATTACTTAGCTTTATGCCATTGTGATTTGAGAATGCTTGATATACTTTCTATTTATACATTTTCTGAGACATGCTTTGTGTCCCAGTGTATGATCTGTTTTTGTGAATGTTCTATTTACTCTTGAGAATAAAGTGCATTCATTCTTTTGGGATGTAAAGCTCTGTAAATTTCCATTAAATCTATCTAGTCCAACAATTCATATAAGGTCTTTATTTTCATATTGATTTTCTGTCTGGATTATCTATCCTATTCTGTCAGTAGAGTGTTGAGGTTTCTAACAGCAATTGTATTTTTGTCAATATGTTGTTTTAGTCTCTTGAAAGTTGTTTTATATAGTTAGGTGTCCATGTGTTAGTTGCATAAATATTAATAACAATTATGTCTCCTTTGTGAATTGTTCCCTTGATCATTATGTAGTGTCCACCTTTGTCCCTGATTATCTTTTTTGACATAAAGTCTAATTTATCAAATATGTTAAGTTTCTGATTTTCTTTCTGTCATTGACTTGTAGCACCTTGACCAACTTTTCACTTTAATTTTTATCTTTTGGTTTAAAATGGGCTTTTTGAAAACAAAGTATAGAGGAATAATACTTTTTTCATAATTTGTCACACTGTTTTGATTATTTAGTTCAACCCATCACATTTATGCTGATTATTGATATATACTGTTTATTATCAGTCATTCTATTTATATGGTTCTTGATCTTATTTTTATCTTTCTGTTGTTGTTTTTTATTTTTCCTTATCTCTGGTCTTTCATTTGAATGGCTTTCCCTAGTGATTTTCTCTTTCTTTATTTCTTCTTCTGTGTACCTCTGTTCTAGATTTTTGATCAGTGGTTATCATTGTGATTGTATCTAACTTACTACATTTTAGAAAGTCCTTTATGAGATGGTGCTGGATCTCCAATATTTAGCAATACAGAATCCATCCATTTCTTCCACCCTTTTGGTGTTCTCTTGTTGACTTATAAAATTGTTCATGAATCGATTTTGTATTCCTAGCGCCACTTTGTTCAGGGTTTTGTTTCTCATATTTTCTTTCTTATAGTATTTCTCAACATTTCTTGTAGTGCAGATCTGGTGGTGATAAACTTCTTTAGCTCTTCTTATCTGGGAAGTCTTCATTTCACCTTCATATTTGGATGATAATTTTGCAGGGTACAGTATTCTTGGCAGGTTTTTTCCTTTAGGATTGTGAACACATTGTTCCACTTCTTGTCTGGTGAGTGAAGGACAAAATCTAAGGAAAGTCTCATTTGTATGTAAATTCCCTTCTTTTTCTAGATTCCTGCAAATTATTTTCTTTATCTTCAATTTTTGATAATTTAACAATGATGTATTTTAGTATAGTTTGTTTTGCATTTAAAAATTTGTGTGATCTCTGCTTCCTGGACATATATGCTTATTTCATTCCTTAAATTTGGAAATATTCATCTATTACATCTTTGAATTGTGTCTCTGCTAACTTCATGTCTCCTCTATTTCTGGAATATTAATCTTGTTTTCCTCTTCTACTTAATATTTTTATAGAATTTCTCATTTTTTCCTTTATCTTGTTTTTCTCCTTAGTTGGGTTATTTGTACATTTGAGTTTTGTATTTCTGAAATTCTTCCATCTGCCAGTTTAATTATTTTTATAGTGCTTTGTATATTTATTTTCATTTAATTCAGAGACTTTCTTGTGCTCTTCTAATATTTTCAATTATTTTATAAAGATCTCTCTTTTATCCTGGATTTCTTTGCTAAGACCTTGTATCTGCTTATCTCCATTTCACTGACCCTATAGTAACTCAGTTAGCATTTTTAATATTGTTGTTTTCAAGTCTTTGTCTGATTAGATCTCTAGTTCTATATCCTTTATATATGTATGACCCAGAATTTCTGATCTCTTTTTGCTTTACCAGCTTGTGTTCAAATGTTCCTTGTATCCTACACATGAGTTGCCTTTGTGTGTGTGTGTGTGTGTGTGTGTGTGTGTGTGTGTGTGGTTGGAATGCTGCAGGTTAGTTTTGTTTGTTTGTCTTTTTAGTTTACCTTTGTGTGTGGTGGGGGTAGGAAGGGGACTTTGACGCTTAAATATTCAGTCTTCGTTTTATTGAGGAGTGAGTTTGGCACCTCTACATTTTCTCCTCTCTTCTAAAGTAAACTTTAGTTGTTCTAACAAGTTGGGATGCTTCTATTGTCCTAACTTCCTGCCCCACCATCATGCTGCTCTGCTCTGTGATTTATGAAGCTTGAGTTTCCTGGTGAGGGGGTTTAGGTCTGATCCACAGGGCTCCGGCTCCAGGACTCATTTGGGCCTGGCAGGCAGGAACACTAGAACAACGTGTGTGCCCTGTTGCTCAGCTATGATCATGAGCGATGGTAGCCACAGCACCACCAGCACTGCCATCCTGCCAAAGGGCCAGAGCTGTAAGTGCTGTGTGTCCACTTGATACTTTCTAAGAGAGTGCTGAGTTCTCTTTCTTACCAGTCCCTTCCTCTGCTATCGAGCCCTAGATCAAGTTTTGCCTGGCTCCTCTCAAACATACTTTGATCTTTTACTTCTAGGAGGGAATGGGGGGTGGATTTCCTTGCCTGAGATGGTCACAGAGCCCCCCATGTCCTGGTCCTACACCTGCAATTAATTGCACTCCCTTTCTGAAAGGTCCCTCTGGGGAAATTCACCATGCCTCAGAGTGTCCTGTTGGACTATGGATGGCCAATCCCTAGCCCATTCTGCTAGCCTGAGTGTCTACTTTCCTGACCATGCTCCTCTTCACAGTCTCCTTTCTTAGCCTCTAGACAATAAATATCTCATGCTACTTTTGCCACATGAAGTTATATATGAAAACATGACTTCTCTGCATTTTTTTTCTTCTTCTTTATGTCTGTTGACCATTTTGATTTACAGATCTCTGTGGTGTCCTATCTGGAACATATGGAAATAAAAAGGAAACCCAGTTAATTCACCATAGTGCAATTCCTGAAACTCTGAGTTCCCTAGGTGGGCAACCTTTTCATTTCCACCTTTCACAGCTATTTAATGATTACTAAATTACTTCCAGGTTATGTAGTTGTATTTAGGGAGCTCAAGCAGGGAAAAGTGAGTCTCCACAATCTTTCTCAGGCTATAATATACATACAAACACACAGAGATTTGGTCCTTGTTATTCATGGTAGCATTTTATAAATTTGCCACGAATGCTGAATTAGGTAATAATCAATTACTGTTGTTAGGGAAAACAAAAGGTTAGGGTACTATATTCCAGATTTAACAACCTATCAAAACATAACCTTATTTTATATGTTTCTGTTTAAAGACACCTCATTTAATATATATTGTTGATTCATGAACATTGAACTCCAAGCCAACAGCACTATAGTTCTGCCTGAACAAAGTTTATTTAATACACTTTAAGCTTATTGAACATCTCTGCAAAACACATCAAGACTCACTTTCACTTAGGAACAGTGGTCAGCACTTCAGCACTATGCTTGGGGATCATTTTAAACAATAAAATAACTAACAAAAAAGTGTGGCACTAAAAAGACTGAAAAGGACACTGCTTATGGTATGAGAACTGAAACAGAAGGTAAAGTATTGCCTTTTGCAATCTCTGCGAGGAAAGTATACCTTGGGTCATTCAATTTTTACACTGCTCTTCTCTGTTGTGAAATATCACCAAATAAGTGTGAAAGTGTTATATTGACTTTGGGATTACAAATAGATTTAGTGAGTAGACAAATTTGAAAAACAGAATCTACAGATAATGAGAATAGACTATATGTAGTTAGGATTAGAGTTAGAATTATACATATTTTATATTTAGGCATAGCAAATATATACGAAAATATATATGCACCTCACTACTATTGTTACTATTATTCTAGAGGTTACCATTATTCTATATAGTATTCATTTATGTTACATTCCTTCTTTTACTTCAATTCATTTTAGAATGACTTTGGACATTACTTCTCACTCCCTTTCTCACTCCTTTTAGCTTGTTCTGGGACCATAATTACACATATGTTAAAATTTTTCTTTCTGTCCTGCATTTCTCTTATGAACACTTCTGTATTTCCTATGCTTCAGTCTGCATAATTTCCATTATTTCCAGTATATTGTTTGTTTTGTTGTAGCTAATCTGTTGTTATACTAATTTTTTTGACAAAAATTTTTTTCATTTGTTATAAATTGTAGTTTCCTAGTGAAATTCTCCATTTTGTTTTCTATTGTCTTAGACATACAAATCACAGGTATTTCATACTTTAGCTATTACATTACATCAATATTTCTGTCATTTGTGAATCTATTTGCATTATCCAGTTTTTTTTATTCAATTTATTATCATGCCTATTTTATTTTAGTTTAAAGTACTAGACAATATATATGATAGATATTTTATATTCCCTATTGTGTTTTCTTTCCAGAGAAGTTTCTTATTACCTCTGATAAGCAGATAAAGGGGTAACAAATTATCTTAATCAAATCAGGGCCTGAGATTAGTAGTGTTTGGTGTCAGCTTTTTAAGGTTTCTCTTAACTCAGTTTCATCTCTACTTCTAAGTGCAGTCATCCCTGGGCACCTGCTGAGATACTGAGGTTTCATTGGGGTATCCCTTTCTTGGTAAGTGGTAAACTATAATTACTGTCTTTGTAAGACTATCTAGAAGGTTTCATTCTACGCTTCAGACTTTTCTTTTTTTTTAAGATTTTTTATTTCTTATGTATACAAGCTGGTGTCCAGGCCAGAGGTGTGGGGCAGTGAGAGGGCTCACCAGAGACAGAGTGGGGAGCAGAACAGGCTGATCGACCGAAATACACTGCTGAGGGGAGCAGTGAGCGAGGCAGGAGAGGTCTGCTGCGCCAAGTGGGAATCTCCCCTGCCGGGGGGGGGCATCGAACTCAAGTGGCAACTGTCAACAGCTCCACAGCGCTGTGCCCAACCCATTGTGCCACCAGGGAGGCCCGCTTCAGACTTTTCTTATTGTTTGTTACCATTTTGTTTTGCACAGTTAAAGAATTTGGCTAATGCTTAGAGGGGAAAATATACTGTATATCAGACTCAGTTCATTGTTCCTCTCTTCTCATAAGTTTTTACTGGCTGTTCAAAGTAGACTCAAATTCCAATTTTCATCTCTGTTGAACCACAAGTTTGCCAAAAGTTGTGCTTGTTTCTCTCTCTCTCTCTTTTTGAACCAGTCCTGTGTTCTGGCTTTCTGCCAAAATAACAGACTAGGAGTAAGCAAATGTTATACAATTCTAGCTCACTACTCTGTGACACTCTCCTCTCTGTGATTCCTCATGGAGTTTTCGCTCAGCAGTTGTTTAAAATGTTCAAATATATTTTTAACCATTTTATCCTGCTTTCTTTCTGTTTGAGTGGCAACATTAATCAACCTCAAAATGCCCTATCATAGCCTGAAGAAGTCTCAAGTCTTATTTTTCATATACTTTTAAAAGAGTCTTTTATTATTCTCGTTACCTAAAATTATACCTTATTCTTTATAATAAATTTTTACACCAATCAAACCAATTTGTGTATATATGACAGTAATAATTATGAGCTATGTATTTTAAGTATTCTGTAAGGATGGGCATTTTATAATTTGCGGAACTAACTTTTATTTGTTTCGATTACATAAAACAATGCCAAGTAAAGATGTCGAGAAAAAGATGTCAATTTCCTCCATTTGTTTCCGTCAGCTATCAATGCATATTGTCACTGTAAGAATATGTAATGGCTAGTTACAACACGAACTCTTTAGATAGGGATCATTAACCATATACTGAAATAATGAAATTAACTGCAGAATTTTCAAATGATGTAAATTTCATAGAACTTTACATATCATAGATTTATGTTTGGTGACAGTTGTGAAATGAATTTGTTCAGCAGGAAGTTTCCGGTAGTGTCAGCTAGTCTTCCTCTCAACTGCTTCCCATTACCTTTCACTGTGATGAAAAAATAGAAAATGACAAAGTTTACGTGAAATAATTTTCATTTGAGGAGAATGCTGATGAATATCCAAAAGGCAAAAATTGTAAGATGAATTGAACATAAGTCAAAATTGCTGGCAAAAATAATGAATGAATGAATGAATGAATGACCATCTGTAGGATCAAGGGCTCAGTCCCTTAATTCACTTTTTAGCACATGTACTCTTCTGTAAAAATTTAGTTTTCTTAAATGAAAGCCAATTTAGTCTTTAATCTTTTAGTTTGTTATCTCCTTGAACCTGAATTACAAAGAATTTTATGGATCACAAAGTTATAGGACAAGCACCCTGAAAATAATGTAAATGCTTTCTTTGAACTTTTTCTCCTATACAAATTTCCACTATCTAAAAAGTTGTATTATTAGCAAGAAGTTCTGGTAATATCATTAAAATCTTAACTGATTAATTTTGCTTTTCATTACATAAATATGAATGTAAATCATTTATATATTATGTGTATGATATATATCATACCCTCCATGAAAATATATAAATTGTTAATAAATAGAATGACACAGCCTTTCTCTTTCTGTTAACATTACTTTAGAACATTTAAACCAAATTTCCCCATTGCACTGCTTTTCTTGTGCTAGAACTACTTACAGAAAAATAAACAGTGTCATTTGGTGAAAGTTACGCTTTTGAATTGACTAAATAACAACTGAAGTCCTCAAGGATTCTAGCACATTATGACCCTGCCCTGCCAATCTGTTTAGCTACTGACGCTTCACCATATGGGGTCAGAACGGTGATTTCTCACATAATGCCAAATGACCTAGAAAAGCCTGTAGCATTTGCATTGTGAACACTTACTAAAGAGTTAGGCACAGATGGAGAGGTTTTACCTTATATGTTAGGATTTGTGGTCATTAAATTATTAAATGTCACTCCTATGTATAAGCTTGTCGTCATGGGAAAATCCATGGTGCTGAGACTTTAACTTCTGTTGGGGTGTTTCTCATTGTGAAATGTCTCACTTTTGCTTTATCTTTGTAGTTTATAGTATTGCACACAACATTCTATAAAGAATAAGAAGAAAAAGCCTTTCAGTGTATTACTAGCCAACAATGTTCTAAGAAACATCTGCCTCTAAGATGGAGACAGATCTTGGATATAAATATAGTAGTGGAGAAAGAGACATAATAGTTAATAGGTTTTAATAATCACTTTTTTACATACTTGTTCATATAGCATAGTTATTTCACAATGTCATGTGAAAAAGCATCTCCCGTGCAAATAAATGGTACACAAGATGCCAAAGCACATATATGAGACATCAGGATAAAGCAGTTTCTGTGTTTACAGGATTGTCAGTGAGAGCAAAGTCAATAGACATAGTGACTATTCGACTTTACAGACGATAAATGGCAAATGCTGACTGCAATGTACAGGAGAAAAAAAAACACACCAGGTATCTAGTTTCAATGAAAAGGAACAGAAGGTGTTGCTCTACCTAATACTGCATATCACATTGAAATCGAGCAAATTAGGAGCTAGGTAACAAATGAAATTACCAGTGACAATAAGGGGGCTTTTCTTAGGGTCAGAAAAGCCAAGAAAATGTGGACAATTAGCACACATGAGCTTTAGCTTAGTTTAATTAAAATAAATGGCGAGGATGAAATGAGGACTCTGGATGTGTGAGTGGGCAGGTAGCTGAGAGTCACAGCATATTAATCTGGCTCTGATTGAGAAGCCATAGGCATTTTTCACCCATTACACAATGTTCTCCTTTTAATTTTCTTTCCTTTTTAAATTGCATTTTGTTCCTCCTTTCATCATCTGTTTTTTAATGATGCACAACTATCTGACCTTGTTCTCTCCCATAAACACACTACCATTACAACAAAGGTTCACAATAAAATTATACCCTTGAAAATGTACCCTTCAGTGAAAGTTAGTCAGTATTCTCCATTTTCAAGAATCCTGAAATCTATTCACAATATGAGAGTGCAAAAGAAGAGAGGTTATCCTGAATTAATACACCCAGTTCTGAAATTCACCCATATCCCTAGTGATGAGTAAACTACCATTTCATTTGCAAATAGCTTGGTGGTGTCTTGTTCTACATGATTTTGCATCTAGTGAGCCTGCAAAATACATATGTTCCACTTAAATACACACTAAATCTTCTCAATTTACTTTCTGATGGGTGATTGGATAATTTCTTTTTGGCCTTGGGTTGAGGTCTTACTCTCACTGATGAGAATATTATCTGGTGAATTCTGATTAGGGATTAAATTCCCCCAAAGTTTTCCAACAAAGATTACAGTCCATTTTTAAATGTTATCTTAAAATTATCTGTGGTATTCATGATTAATGCAAACACTGCAAAAGTCTAATAATGTTCCCTTCATTATTGAAATAAATTAAATTGTAAGACTGCATGCAACTATCAACATCACCAAATCTCAGAAAGCATTATGTAGTGGCCTTTTCTGGAGTTAAATAAATGAGTTATTTTTTTAATTTGCCTGATTGTATTTTCCTTAGAATGCTATCTTTCCTTGATGCTTTTTTGGATTAAAAAAAAGTGCTTTAGTGAATAAGCTAACACTTCTTTCAGTTTAAAGAAGTTTCCCTAAAGAGCAAACTTTCTAGAAACACCATGTGGAAAAGGAAATGTAGAGGCATTATGAGGATGAAAAACCTGCCCAAGTGGGAACTGTTACACGTGGAAAGGATGGTTTGCAAAAACAGAGGACAGAAGAGAAAAACTGAGCCTGTTCATTTCTAAAAGATATATTGATTTTTACTATGGTAACATTGATTGTCAACACCGTATGATTTAAGGTTATAGATCCACAATCCATCAGATGTATATTAGCACACCACAGTCACAACAAAGGTATCCATAATCCTCCACCATAGTTCATTGAGCCGGCTCCTCCATTTTCTCCCTACCCCATCCTCCCTTTCAGATAACCTCAGTTCTGATTTCAGTCAGATTTCAAGGTTTCATTTTGGTTTACTCTTTTGTATTCCTATGCTATTCCCTTCATATGAGTGAGATAACTTGGTATTTGTATTTCTCCTTTTAACTTATTTTACTTAACAAAATATTCTCTAGTTCCATCAATTTTGTCACAAATTGCAAGATTTCAACCTTTTTTATAGCTGAGTAGCAATATATAGAGAGAGGACATCTTAATCCACTCATATATCATCGTGCATGTTAATTTTTTCCAAGACTCGGCTGATCTATACACAAGATTACAATGAATATAGGAGTGCATATGTCCCTCCAAGTTAGTGCTTTTGTATTCCTTTTTAAATTTTTTAAAAATTCATTTATTGTAATGAAAGCACCATTGTTCCACATTCTTTGTTGTTGTTGTTGTTGTTGCACATTCTTGCTAGTGTCTTCTTATTTTAGGAATTCTCCCCTCGGGTATAGTCATGGTAGCTTTCCTAACACCAAAGCACTCACAGTCCTTGACTAAAAGTCTGGGACTATTATTGTGATCAGGTCAATGTCTTTTCAGTTTCTTAATAGCTACTTGATATATTTTGATGCTCCTTTTTTAGTCTATATATGTTTATAAGTGTGGGTGTGTGGGTGTGTTTGTGTGTTAAGTCTTCTTGATATCCTGATACACTTACCACTTATTAATTATATAAGGTTCATCCTTTTCTCTTATTGCACTTTTTAACTGGATTTTTTTTTTAATCAGACATATGTATGGCTGTCTTAAGGTACCATTTTCATGTAGGAATATTCCAACCTTTGACTTTCAGCTATGTCTATCTTTGGAGCTCAGGTGAGTCTCCTGGATAGAGCAGAAAGTTGGGTTTTCTTCTCTTGTCCAATCAGCTGCTCTGTGCCCTTTGCTTGGTGTGTTCAGTCTATTTACATTAAGGGCTATTGCTGACATGTAAAGGATTGCTATTTCCATTTTTTTTCATTTTTTGGTTCCGTACATTTATTTTCCTGTTCAATTTTACTGTATTTTCTTCTGTCCAATTTAGGTAGATTAATTCATCCACTTTAAATTGAATAGTATACCTCATTAAGGAGGTTAGTGAAGGTAAGCAAAAGATCAGAAGTGGACTACACTTTTCATATCTGTATGCTACCTTCCATATACTTTTAGGATAGCTCACTAAGGGCTAAAGTTATGTTTCAAAGGCCTATGTTTATGTATATATTTAAGCATGTAGTATAGCTTAAAATTAGAAATTTATGTGCTAAGTATGTAACCATGTGACAGTGTGCATGCAAAAGAACAACTCGTGTGTGGAGTAAGATACCTAGGCACAAACACTTAACTATTGAATTTATATTACAGGATTTTAAGAAAGTGAATTTTTTTGTATTACAGGATTTTAAGAAAGTGAATTTTTCCATCACAAGGTTATGGTCCCGGTGCTCACTCCTCACAGTAACACAGTGTTTTATGCTAATGATATGGTAGCCACATTGTACTTTTATAAATGACAGATAGGCATTCTAATTGCATTCTATTTCTCCTCTATTAGGAGTCCCAAGTAAAATGATTGCTACGTAAGACATTTTATTATTTAGTATGTACAATAAAAATAGAGTTCATGAAGAATGAGCTATGACAAAATCCTGGGTAAATAAGGTCTTTTGATTTAGCAATCTATTCAAAATGTCTAACCTTTCTGTGCATGGGCATTCATTTACATAACTCTAATTTAGCAGACTTATTTACAAAACTTCTCTGGATTACTTTAATTTTGTGACTGACTCAAGAAGGTCCTATGTGACTTATATGAGTTGACTTTTATAAATTGGTTCATAGCTAGAATATTTTGGGGGTTACTGTCAATTACATAGTTTTTCAATCATGTACAAAACATATTTTTGAGGAACACATTCTTTCAAAATTATGTATGTTTAGAATAAATCAATCAAAGAATGGCTTTCATAACTTAATTCCCCACCCTTTATGACATAAAGCATGTTATTTAATTATTTGGGGAATATTGAAGCTTTATATATATATATGTGTGTGTGTGTGTGTGTGTGTGTGTGTGTGTGTGTTTATCTATGTATGTATATCTCTTCCTCGTAGCAGTGCTAAGAGAATTAATGTTTATAAAGCACACTGGAATTCTAAGATGAAAGGTTCTAAGGAAACACAAATTATTAAACATCCCAATAAACATGCTCATCATGAAAGGTTTAGGACTAATGAGCAGCGTGCAGTTTATTCCTTGAGGTCTTTCTCAGCTTTAGTTATTATTAAAGGAAGACATTAATGTTATTGGCAGAGTCAGGTACTTTAGAAGGCTAACTCTTTCCAGTGTAAGTGTAATTACACATACACACACACACACACACACACACACACACATACCCCTTAAGGCAAATAATTTACTTTTTTTCATCAAGAAATATCAGTATGTCTCAAAGTTGGTCCCCTCATTTTGTTTAATAATATCTCTAACTCATGCCTTGTTAGACACGGTGGTATTTTTAACTTTATGTAGAAATATTTAATTTTAAAATAATTTTAGTTGAACGAGTTGCAAAAACGGCATCTTGGCTGAATGGTATTTTGTGAAATAGGTAGCCACCTGCCAAAATTTCCCTATACCTTCTGTAACTACATAGGGCCCAATGGTCTAGGGTAAAGGACTGTGGGTGCCTTGTTGGTGGGCGTGGTGTGGTGACATACATCTGAGGAGGTGCGGACGCATTCCCCTAAATCATATACAGTGTTGTAAACCAGTGTGACCTCAATTTTAAAAAGAAAGGAAATGAAGTGGCTGAACTGGAGCTTTACCCATTTTCATGTCCATAGCATTTAAAACTCATTAGGGCTCATCTCAGTTCTGCCACTTACTAGCATATGACTAAAGACAACTTTAACTTCACATTTCCTCATCTATAAAGGAGGTTAAAAATAACTCTTTCAGAGTTACAAATTCATTTAGTCCACCTACCATGCTGCTAGGTACACAGTAAGCAATATTAGCTGCTTCAGTTTTTGTTATTAGCATTATTGTTCTTGTTTTTACTGTTATTATTGTTACTACATCTGCTGCTTCTACTTACTATTACTACTACAATCTATGTTACTATTAATGCTACTCTTATTGCTATTCTTCATACTACTACTACTACCCCAAAACTGTAAGGACCTCAACTGAGATCATTTCAAACTATATTAATTTGTCTTAAAATAAACATTGCAAGGCTTCAGGCAAAGTTGCCATCAAATTGTAATCTCTGTGTCGTAGCAATTCTGACCTTTTTTCCTTGCAGGGACTGACTACATTCTTTTCTCCTCTGGAACAGCTTGAGCTTTCTGCTCAGCACAGTCTGCACAGACTACACAATGACATGTAGACAGGTAGCAAGTCAAACAGGAATACAAAAGGGCATATAAGTTAACTGCAACAATAACAACAACAACAATAAATATTCAAGTGTCTGTCTTCCTTTTAATATCAAAGCCACAAAGAATCTTGCTTTTAGCTTTGTGAGAAAGCCACATGTGTAACCATAAAATTTAAGCTGTTATCAGTCAAATAAAACTCTTTCATCAGCTCTCTGAGAAACATGCTGCAAACCTAAAAACACAATTTACTTCTGTGAAGTGAGTGAATGTTTCATTCTCTTATTTTGACAATGACATAGGAATTTCCCAGGTTAACAAGCCTTTTTTAAAACTTGCTGTCTTACCACATCTATGTTTGAAGATAGAAATTGTGCAAGCTTTATGTCACTGCAGAAGTGTGAATAAACTTTGGCTTAGTTGGACCGCAAGGAAAGAAACTTGTATTTATGCTCAATTCCCTTGTCATTTGCAATAATAGGTTTTTTTTGTTTGTTTTTTTGTTTTTTTTAGATTTGCATTTGAGCAGGCAGATGGAGAGTAGATTCTAGGGAACTATTTGTCAGGAAGCCTAAATGGAAAGTGGTTAATATTTAGAGAAGTCCAACTTCTGTGTCTTGGTTTCTTAATTTTTAAAATGAGATTGTCATAACATTTAGTATCCATAGATAATAGAGCTGTTGGAATGATTGGATTAATAATTTATTGGACTTTGCGATCCTTAATTAGTAGGTATGATATAAAAAAATGAGTACAGTTTTGTTATCAAACAGGAAGAATCCCAATTTTCTTGTGTGCAATAAAAGTACAATGTGGACCAAATTTTCAAAGGAAGGTGTAATGGGTATGCTTACCAAATTTCATGTACATGCGTTATACCCTCAGAAGCATATAATTGCGTATGCAAAATGGATAATTGCATACAAAATTGCCCATTTGTGTGCGCAATTACCCATTTTATGCACACAAATGCTTGTCTGAAAATCTGGCCCTAAAACTCTAGCAGTAGAGTAAAATTCAGCTTGCACACATGGTTTCTGAAACAGAAATTATGGTCTGCCTTGACTATATAACTGCAGTCAAGTATTTAAACTGTCTTCTTTTCAGAGTTGAATCAGAATGTATTTCTAGACTGCATAACAAGACAGTAGCATGAAAGATATTTTTTAAGATAAACATAGAAACTTTTTATCCAGCTGCCACTGAAGATGCTGATATTGCTTCTGTCACGAGCAGTCAGTGATGAAAGCTATGTAATCACTGCTCCGTGTAAGAGGCTATTGTACGTAGAGGTAAAGGGAATCATGTTTGATCAAAATTGTGAAGCAATATGCTTTAAAGATCCCTACTTTTCCGTGGTATACAATGGCTAAAAACAGTCAGGTAATATTGTTCTATTTAAAGGTAGACTGCTTTTTGTAGACTGCTTCATTTCTATAGTTTCTGTTACTCTCAAGTATAATTTTTTCCAAGTCAGAAAGAAGATTTCAAGCTGCTTTGCAAGTAATACAGTAAGAAATCATATGCCCAATCAATGCTTTAGCATTGTAGGTAGGGAGAAAATATGCTTCTATCCTGGTAACTTCAACTATAGTTGAAATGGTTTCTACAGATAATGGTTTCTACAGATAAGAACTGGCATTTACATAATTCTTGAGGTTCCTTCTTTAGCAAGCAATTATTATGACCTAAGTAGCTTCTGTAGTATATAGGGACTATGAAAAGAAAGTCAGAGTGGTGAGGTAGGTGTACCTTAGAAAGTTAGTTTATAAACTTAGAACTTGTATTTAAACTATTGTTTAATCCAATCATTTCTTTCAACAGAATAGGCATCCATTGTCATGGAAGTTAATCTCCAAAATTCCCATCACTTTCAGAGGTCTCTGGCTGTACTGCTATTTTCCTAATGAGTAACTCACACTCCTTCAACTCTGTAGTTAATCCTCCATAATTTCCCCATTCAGACCACATTGGCTTTGTCCCAAAAAAGTCCTTCATTAAGATATGCAAAGTTCCTGTAGTATTTCCTTACATAGTTTTTTTTTTTTTGATCTGCTGTCTAAGCCCCGCCCATGACATTGAACTAGATGCTACTTCCATCTATTTAGTTTTCTCACTTTTAAATTCATGCCTTTTACCCATAATCCATATTACCCCAAGTCTAGCAAACATTCTTCTTTCTTCTTTTGAAAACTCTCTGCTATAAATTGTCCAGACTGAAAAGAAGTCAGATGAACAACTACCCCCACTTGCCTGCTTAATCTTGCAAGGATAAACTTCAATTCACAAAAATCACAAACATTGAAGATGGTGTAGCCAATGTAACTACAGATAATTGTCACTGACACAGAATATCACATAAATCATGTTTTTATAAGGTTCAGTTTTTCTTGCTTTAATGCAAACTCCTGTGGAGGAAGAAAGATGGGGAGATAGGCAGGCTTGGCATCATGTATGAACGCATTGCCTGTCTCAAGAAAATACTAGCTTTTATTTCAAAATGCCTTTACCACCACAAACTTCTAAACATGTTATCTCACTCACTCCTCTTAACGACTCCAGTGGAGGGTAGATGAAGCATTAATAGATTCACTTTTAGAGATGGTAAACTGAGCCTCAACAAGTCTTACTTGACTAAGGGAGTATGACATATTAGTGGTGGGCGCATGCTTCTGATCCAGATTTTGTAAACTGCATATTGATGTTCTTTCTCTTTCACTGCCAACATTAATTAATTGTGTATATACAGAATGAATATTGGACACTAACATATTCTTACCTCTCTCAGAGTCATCATAAGTCCGTGATGAATAAAATTGCTAAAGCTACAGGAATGACTTGAAATGAATTAATGTTCATCTTTAAAAGAAAAAGCACTTGCCTGTATTTGCAAAAACTTGGCTAATGCAGACATTTGGACTTCATTTCTATAGTTTCTGTTACTCTCAAGTATAATTTTTTCCAAGTCAGAAAGAAGATCTCAAGCTGCTTTGCAAGTAATACAGTAAGAAATCATATGCCCAATCAATGCTTTAGCATTGTAGGTAGGGAGAAAATATGCTTCTATCCTGGTAACTTCAACTATAGTTGAAATGGTTTCTACAGATAATGACAAGAAAAATTTCCTCTTGAGAAAATACAAAATCTAATAGCCCATTTCTGTAACAGAAATCACTGGTGGATATGAAAACCATGATTTAGGAGCCATTTTTAAGTTAAAGACACAATTTCATTTGAAATACAGACAAAACACCAACAAGTACATGTGAAACAGAGCATTTAGATCTGCAGAATATCTTCTAGTTGTGTTTAAGCAGAAAAGTTTTAATAATCATAATATATAAATGATAGTTTCCTGATTCAAAATGTTATGATCATTATAGAGCTGAATAGTTTATATCTTACAAATAATAGTATGGGAAATTGTTTATTTAAATAGAAAACTAACAAATTTTTAGCATACCAATTACAATTAAGAAGAATGAATTGACCATGTATGTGTATTTTTTTTAATTGCCAACAGATTCTTTACAAATTTGCAGTGTTTTAAATGGATTCTCTGTGTAGACATTGTACATTTCCCAATGGGCTTTATGATAATTGGATAGTAATATTTCCTTTATGTCAATTTTGAAAATTCTTATTTCTCAAAGCAGCATGTTCTATTTAAGGAACAAACATATATGAAAATATTATTCAAATGTTGTCATACTTTTCTTTGAATTATCTAATATCAAATCCTGATTTTGGAATGAAGCAGTGCACAAATGCATAAATATATTTAAATAACAAGTAATATATATGTATCAAGATTGCTATGTTAATCTGTGATTTGGTGAAAATTGTCTGAGACTAATGTTAATGATAAATTTTCAGTATAAGTAATATTAATTACCAATATGTAATTGTTCCATTTTATATAAAGTTATCCTTGAAATAATGACAAATTGCTTTTTTCTATTTTATATGTATATTGCCATTATTACCAAGAGAAAATTAGTTGAAGGGCCTCCCCGGTGGTGGCGCAGCGGTTAAGCGCTGCGCTGTGGAGCTGTCGGCAGCGCATGATGCGAGTTCGACGCCCAGGTGGGGAAAATCCCACATGGCGCGGCAGACCTCTCCTGCCTCGCCTGCTCCTCCCCTCAGCAGTGTGTTTCCATTGATCTGCCTGTTCTGCTCCCCCACTCTGTCTCTGGTGAACCCTCTTGCCGCCCCACGCCTCTGGCCTGTACCCCAGCTTATATGTATAAATAAATAAATCTAAAAAAGAAAATTAGTTGAAGATAATACCAACTATTGCTGAAGAAAATAATCATGTGAGCTTGCTGGAACATCTTTTAAGTTATTTTTATTGAGGAGTTTAAAATAAGAGGTCCAGTATATCAACTGTAAGTATGGTTTTCCTCAATATGCCTGAAGTAGGACTTTTCCAATAAATGTCACCTTTGAATGAGGAAATAAGGTCAACTGAGGCCCTATGGATCTCAGGAAACCTGTTCCAGTTCTTAAAGAATGCATAATATTTTAAAATCAGTGTAGTGAAGGCCCTATCAGCTGAGACAAGCTCTTGTTCTTGTCTTGGTTCTTTGACTTTTCCTAATCCAAGAAGCAATCACTGCTCCCTTTTTCTGACCTAGAGGAAAATAGTTTAGAAGGTATCATCAGGGTGTAGATTTGACAGCAAAGAATTCCTCCCCATCTGAAAAACTAATGTTTTTACTCTCAAAGTAAAAAATGAGGTCATCCCCTCCTTGTCAGGTGAAATCTACCCCTGCCTTCTTCCTAATATCCCAGGTCTTTTAAAGGATACTTATTCCTGGTTTACTACATTTTACTTTAGGGTCTATCGACATGTAAATTCTGCATATGTATGTCATTACATTTTGGCTTTTTCTCATATTAATCTATCTGATGTTAATTTGTTCATTCTTCTAGCCTCACAGGAACCCAAACTGGGTAGGGGAATTTTTCGCTGTGCTCTGATATAAGTCAGAATGGGATAATATTTGAAATCCATTTTTGAAGCCACATCAGATTCCTCTATGGAAATTAAAACCATGACTTATTGAAGTTAAATGCTTAGGACACAGTACTAATATGGTCAAAAGAAAGGATGGAGAGCAATGTAAATCCATTCTACAACTGAAAAACACAGCTTAAAGTGTACAACTTATTGATGGTTCATAAGCATTTCTTTATACACAAAGCATCATGTTATTGTTTGAATAAACAGAAATATAGGAAGACTATAGAAAGATTCATTCAAAGATAAAAAAAGAAGGATTCTGCAAGCTTAGGAAATTCTTAGTGTTTTATGAAAGATAATTGGAATTGTTATAACAAGCATAGAGAAGATTGATGAGGTGAAAGTGAAGGCTGTAATTTAGCTCTTATCATCTTTCAAGTGTGTTTTGTATAGTGAGTATAAGAGATCTGGTTTCTAGCAATATTGTTTAAAATGAGAATGCATGGGCTTTCAACTATGTTGTGAGGGCAACACTAACACCATGGGTGCAGCCTAAACAAATAAAATACACAAGTATATCCCTGAATTGCAGGTTACATTCTAGCAACTTGTGGTTATGGAGCCATATGTACTATGGAGCTATATATACACATTGTCATGCATGTACATGTAATGGGAAGAGGTACTTAATGTTTACATATCTGGTAAACATTAAGCTTGCCCTGTCCCTTTCAACCTTTCCTGTCATTCTTTCTTCCTGGCCTTTCACCCTGTGACACATACACTTTTTTTTTTTTTT